>KN477134.1:0-11861 GCA_000787095.1 Periophthalmodon schlosseri | reverse complement strand
CAGCTGCTTAGTCTGCTTATAGGCTGGGCCGGCCCTGCTGATTGGGTAAGTAAAAAAGGGGAAAAACATAAGAACACCAACCAAAACAAGTTTATTCAACCCGCCCAATTAGCCTCTTCTGTCACTCCGATGTTGACCCATGACAAACATCTGACTGGGATAATCACAGACAGTTTTTTTCCACATGGTTCTCATCCAACCCCCGTTTGGTTATCACTCAAAAAACGTCTTTAATATGCACAGGTGGTATCCTTGAGTCTCATGTTTTCTTACTCAAATAACTGGTCATTTAATCCCTTGAAATGTTTTATTTTTTATGCTATCAGCAAAAAAAAAAAATACTGGCAAATATTGATATGAAAATAGAAATATATAGAATTGAATTTAGTATAATGTAGCAACCCCATAGTCAAATGGTTTGCAACAGTGAAGCATGAAACACATTTTCAAGAAACTCTTATTTTCACAATAAATAGCGAGTGAGAAGCAAAACCTATGTAATCCATAAACATCAGTACAGCCAAAAGTGTAAACCGTGAGAGAAGAGTTACTTGTAAAAAATACTTTGGTAGGACTAAAAAGTACAGTTTTGATGTACGCTCATGACCTGGTCTTAGTTTAATGTGTGTTCTGTGTACGGAGAACAAAATGGTGTCAAATACAATTCTGTAAAAAGTGTTATTACGATATGTCAGACTAAAGAGGACAGAGCCCTGGTGTTTCTACACTGACTGGAAACGTTTGAATGTTGTAAAAGTTGTTAAAAATCTTGGACATATCGTGACAGATGATGAAAACGTGTCCTGTTCTGTTGGAGTTAAAGTGACTGTTTCAGCGAATGGCACCTCGACCTACACTGCACATGTGTGAGATCTAGCCTACGAAGACTGAGAGCGACCTACGGAGACTGAGAGTGGCCTACACACTCTGAGAGTAACCTACAGAGACTAAGAGTGGCCTACAGAGACTGAGAGTGGCCTACAGAGACTGAGAGTGGCCTACACAGACTAAGAGGGGCCTATACACTCTGAGAGTGACCTACAGAGACTGAGAGTGGCCTACACAGACTGTCCTACAGTCATGCTCTCAGACGTCTGTTAAAAAGTCCCAGTTGGACCAGTGCCAGAGAACCTCAAGAGTGAATCCAGTGCTGCTGTTTTAAGAAACGTGAAGTATAAATGTGCTGTCTGAATAATTCAGGAAACATGGTGATTTCATTGTTGAGTAATACTGTGTACGGAGCCACCTGCTGCACCTCTCAGATGTGGAAACACTGGTGTAGTCGCCTCATAAGAGGTTAGGGGCCTCTTATGGTTTGTATGTTTCTATATTGTTTGTCTGTTTGTTTTTTACTCTGAACCTCGAGTCTGCAGTAAAGATCTATCGATCTATCTTTGAGTAATTGAGTAATCTGATTCCTAATTTAAACCCAGCCCAGCTCACCTACGCTTAAAATAACTTCTGCGAAAATTGCAGCTCTCCACCTGTGACCCCCAGCCCCCTCCACCTTTCAACATCAATATTAGCTTTGGAAATCAATACTCTGCCATTTTCTCCAGCTGTCATTATCACAACCAGGAAGTGATGGTGTTTCAGGCATCGCCCCACGCGGTCGGCCGGCTTCTGGTTACATTTTCTTACACGTACGCACTCAAAATGGCAAGACGTAAAGCTATACCTCGGCACGCAAAGATCTGTCTGCGGTAATGGGCTTTCCTGATGGCGAGGGACCATAATATCCCCTAAAGAGGTTAGCGCTACCGACCGGAGAATGAATGATGGTGTGCACTGCGGGGGATGGGACCGAGACACACTGCAAAACACCTATAAAGAAGAGGTAGTTAAATATTTATACGCTGTTATAAATTGGTAGCAATGTGGATTTCCTATACTTTTGGTTACTTTGTTCTTGTGGGTGAAATGCAGGGATAGCGTAGCGTAGCGTAGCGTAGCGTAGCATGCTTGGCGAAAGAATAATGATGTGTCTGTCAGTAGCCAATGGTCACAACTCATTTGGCTGATGACAAGAGGAGGGAGAGAGGGAGGGAGGGAGAGACAGACGGGAGGAGAGGGACGTTCAAGTCTTACGGGATTAATCAATGCTGCTGGATCTGATGACTTCATTGTTTTACTTTAATGGCGTTCATCGCACAGTGGCAGGTGGATTTACGAGCAGATTTTTGTTGTCATCGTAAAGTTTGCTTCATGCTTTATGCAGCGTGCATAAAAAAGACCTACCTATGTGCGTCCCCTCTCCGCGTCTACGTTTACGACCGAGGTGTTACGAGCACTTTAATGAAACGGAGCCCGTGTGATGATGCGGCACATGGCATTTTCATATTGTAAATTCTGATTTGAGTGCCCAGGCCCCACTCAGGGTTTTTCAGTCTTGTAGGTTTTATTAAATTGCTGTGTTTCAGATGACGGCACAACGGCCAATGATTTTTAACACAAATCAAAATCAATATTGTAATAAAGCGAGTTTACGGCTTTACTCACTCATAGAAATGATCTGGTTCGACATTTGTGAATTTACCTTTTGGATATTTCAAAGTACATTGTTATCAATAGGAAAATCATCACATTCTAGAATCTAAAAAACACCAATAGGGCAATAAGCAGAGTGAAATGGGGGTGAAGAGCGGGAAGAAGTATTCAGTATTTGTTTAAAGATCCTATATTACACGAAATTGACTCTTGTGAGTTTTAATCCATGTTCTAATGCTGTTACCTCCCCAAAAACAGACCTGGAGTTGTGTTTTGTTTCATTCACACATGTTTGAGTAACACTTTATTATTAGTCTGTCTACATCTCCAACGCTCAAGATGCTCTGTTCCAATTTGTGATGTCATGAAGTGGTAGTTTTCAAGTTAACAGCTCCTTTTACCTTTTGTTTAGCAGAGACTGGAAATTCCAGAGCTGAAATTATCCAAATGATTCTAGTGAAGGTGTGTGGAGTTTAAAAACACAGTGGAGCACTTCCTGTATTACCACATGACATCACAAGGTGGAACCGAGTGTTTTCAGTTTGAGAGAAGAATTCAGCCTAAATATGCAGGGTTTGTGTGTTAAACATGTGAATGAAGCAAAACAACATTATAACATAGACCAGAAAATAGCGCCTCCTTTAAACTGGGAGTTGACCACACAACAGTTAAGTTAAGGCACATTTGTTAAGTTAAGATTATGGTATGTTTTTTTGTCCCAGACGGGAAATTTGTCCTCTGCATTTGACTCATCCGACCTTCAGTCCCAGCTGTTAGTGTTGGGAAGAATACTTTGAATACTTTGAAAAAGTATTTACCATATTTTCCGGAATGTAAGTCGCACCGGAGTATAAGTCGCACCGGAGTATAAGTCGCACCGGAGTATAAGTCGCACCGGAGTATAAGTCGCACCAGCCAAAAAATGTACAATAATGAAGAAAAAAACTTATATTTCACATATAAATTGCATCTGAGTATAAGTCGCACCCCGGCCAAACTATGAAAAAAAGTGCGACTTATAGTCCGGAAAATACGGTAGTTACAGAATACTGAATACCTGCTTTAAGATGTATTTTTGTAACGTATTCTGTTCCATTATTAGAGTACTGCATTCTAAATACTTACAATACTTTTACCTTGAGTCGCTTTATATTATAGTGAAAATAGTTTGTTCTGCATTTGTTTCTGTTATTTTGCAAGAGTGGTGTTTTTTTCTCTTTAATATGGTGCAGTTCAAAGCCAAAATTGCGTCGTTAAACACCACTCAAGTACTTCTATGATTTCAGAAAAGTAACTGTATCTTGAATACCCAATAGATCATAGTCAGTACTTTTTACGGCAAATCTGATTAATCCTATCACTATAACCTAAAAAACATCACATTGCTTTGTCACACAGACCTGAAATTACTGTTTCAAGCCTTATTAAAAGTATGATGTCAAAACTATGTTAAATGCACCATCTGAATCATCCACTGTATTGACCACTGGTCTGTGGCCCTCTGTTTTGACTAGTTTTCAAGATATGGCCCTCGGTGAAAAGAGTTTGGGCACCTCTGCACCAAAGGAAAGAGTAACTGTACCAGAATAAAGGTAGTCAAAATTAGTATTATACCTTAATAAGTCGTGTTTGCACTGTTGTTGTGTTGTATATTTTACCTCTATGTCTATTTTATTTTTATTTAAGCATATCTTTCTTAACTATTTATATTTCTACTTTTTTATATTATTATTATTCAGTGTTTTATGTCGCACTTTATCGCCAAGGAAAGTTTCTAGTTTGTGAATTGTGTTCACTGACAATGGCAATAAAAGTCTTCTGATTCTGATTCTGATTCTATTCAGAATATGTATTTTTGGTACATGTATTGAGTTACTTCCCAACACTGACCACTGGGCCTAGTCTTTGACCAGCGCAGGACGTAACACGTAAGTTTGAGTCGTTATTGTTGGGTTTCAGACGGCATCACAACAACCTATAGGCCATTAAAATTTAATATAGCAGGGGGAGGCTAAAATTAATATTGTTAAAATGATTGTTAAAAAAAATAGTGAGTTCTTGGGTCTAGTTACTGATGGAAATGATCAGGTTCAACATTTGTGCTTTTAACTGTCAAATATTTCATGGCAAACTACAACGGAATTAATAGGAAAAACTGTACCTTGCGCCAACGTCTGAGAGTATGGTAAAAGCCAAAAGTGAAATCTATCAACTGGACAAAACCCCTTCACTCCTACAACTTTTTGTCCAGTTGACAGATTTTACTTTGGGCTTTTACTGTGGATCAGACCTGGACGACTGAGGGATCACACAGACATCTGAGAGTATGACATCATCACCGATACAAATCATGACGGGCCGTTTATTCACGTTTGGATTTAAAAGCTTTGGTTGTTGCGACTATAGAGGGACATAAAGAAAATCCATTAAGCTTCAAACACTCAGGTCTTGTGCGTTAAACAGTCAGTGAATAATATGTCAGCGCTAATAGCTTAAAATCTCCACAGTATGGACCGATTCACTGCTCACAAATACAAAAGCTCACGCAGGTGCAGCAGTCGAACGCACGCAGGGAATCGACTTGATCCGAACTAAAATATTTAAAAATGTTTTATCAAGATGATTACATCACAGAAACAACATTTAAAGCACATTTAAAGTTAAAGACTCCCTTCTCCACAGAGATAAATACGTTTACCGTGGAAGATTATAGCCAAATTTCCATGGAGACAAACAGATGAGAGTGAGGTTTGTGGAGATGGAAGCTCGCTCACAGAAAGGTAAATAAGTAAGTTTTACAGTGTCAAACACATCCAAACTGAAAAGAACACAGCATGCTTTTATTATAGACTATTTTGTGGTTAAAAAGTTACGTGTTGGGGCTTTAAAGTAATAAGAATCTTCACATTTCTGAGCTGTGCTTCCGTGACAACCCTGACTGTCTCTTCTTCGCTGGAGCAGAGGTTGTGGTCTATATACTGTAGTCTAAATTCTGGCAAAAAAGTTACATGTTGGGGCTTTAAAGTGACGAGAATCTTCACATTTCTGAGCTTCCATGACAACCTGGACTGTCCCTCCTTCACTGTTGAGGTTCTGGTCCATTTAGTCTATTCTTTGGCAAAAAAGTTACACAGTGGAGCATTTCTGAACTGCATTTCCATGGCAACCTGGACTGTCCCTCTTCACTGTTGAGGTTGTGTTCCATATAGTCTATTTTATGGCAAAAAAGTTACACAGTGGGGCTTTAAAGTGATGAGAAACTTCACATTTCTAAGCTTCCATGACAACCTGGACTGTCCCTTTGTTGGAGCAGAGGTTGTGGTCTATCTAGTCTATTTTCTGGCAAAAAAGTTACATGTTGGAGCTTTAAAGTGATGAGAATCTTCACATTTCTGAGCTGTATTTCCATGGCAACCTGGACTGTCCCTCCCCTTCACCGTTGGGCTTGTGGTCAGTTTCTTGGGCAGTTGAAAGAAGCAGAGAAACGTTGGTCTCACGCTCGACTGAACCTCATCAGTGTTGAATTACTCCTCAAAGTGATTCCGCAGCCGCCCCTCTTCACAACCGCCCCTCTTCACAACCGCCCCGTCTCCTGTAATATTTGTGATGATTGCGGCGCGAGCGAAACCCATCCACGACACACGATCTACTGCGTTCAAATGGAAACGCACTGGGCTGGTACAGTGACATTCGGGAAGTTATTTTTGCCTTGGTGAGAATGATGCACACTCCAGCCTGTTAAAGTGACGGACAAATGGGGCAACACCAAACACTACAAACGAATTAATTACAGTCCTAATTAAAATGTTTCTCGTTTCATGGTCGGTTTTGATGTTAATTCCCTTTTCAAATGGTCAACTGCATATAATATGAGGAAAGAAATGTATGATTCATGAACCAATATGGCCTGTCATGATACACATTTTGAAGCACGATATGTTGCTACCGCAGACGGTACAAAGAAGTGGACTGAGTGAGTGTGACGTCACCCGCAGCGTTCGGCTCCAGTCAAACGAAGCTCGTCGAGGCCAGAGCGGTTACAGGGGCCAGTTTGAAGCCGAGGTCCATATTTGGAATTCCGACCGCGAGTATCATAGCAACCAAAGAGCCAATCCGGAGCGAGGCTGTTGAAGTTAACGCCACTTCCTTCCCTGAACCACTGGTTTAGCAGCGAGCGAGCTCTTAGCAACGCTGTCAGTCAAACCTGTTGCTAACGCTAGCTGGAGCGACCTCGGGGAAAGAAAGAAGAAGGCGCCTGATTTGTGTGATATTAATGTTCGTATCTTGATTTATGGACACAAAAGTGAAATAAAAATACAAGGATTATATAGAAGGGGTTAATACAAATATTTTAAGACCAAAACGACGAGTCTGACAGCAGCAGTTACAGAGAGAGGGACGACGGTTTTTCAGTAGAAAGTGAATTGGAGCCAGAGTCGATGGAGCCAGAAGCGCGGCTAGCAGGTTAGCTATCTCCATTTATATATATAGTCTATGGCTGCTACAGAGATATACTGTCATAAACGAAAATATTGAAACTACTTTACGCCGCTGACACAAAAACAAGGTAAAGTAAATAAATGTTTATATTTATAGCCACATTAAAAAGCCTGAACAGCAATAAATGAACAGAACTGAACAGAATGAAGTGACTTTTTCAACCCTCCGCAGCTCAAATCTTTACATGTTTATCAAAAATAACAAAAATGTTCCTCACTATTGTAAAGAAAATGTGCAGATGATAAATATTGAGCCACAAAATATATTGTTCCCGCCTTCATATCCTAAGTCGATATAGTAATTATCACGACAGGACTAATGCTTAGAACTACACATTTGCTAAGTGTAAGAAGCAAATATTTGAACTGAAGGGAATCGTACCACAGTTTGAGAATCACAGTACTGCATTGGAGTCTTTTATCATTTCAGCAGCCAGTGTGAAAACGCCTGTGGGGAGTGAAGCATGTTAAAATGGATGATCAGCAGCAGAGTATAAATAGGCCATTTTATTACAAAAATGACGAGTCCAGGGACGACAGCGGTGCAGTGGACTTCAGCCTGAGCTTTGAAACAGACCACTCGAAGCTCTCAGGAAAGAGATGACCAAAAGCGTGGATGAAATGAGAGAAAAAAGTAGTACAGGTATGAAATCCAAATGACCTCAACATGAGAGCTTTATATGACTAGAATGCAAATGAAACTCCTGAATATGACTGCTCCTGTTTATTACATATGTTTTGCACTGATGTCATTATTGTGCTAATGTGCTAATGCTAATAACACTGGGGTTATTTATCGGGTTATTAGATGGGGTCTTGAACTTTACACCAAAACTCTGCAGTGTTTGATGCTCTAAACGTGATTCTGTTGTTTTTTTGTTGTTGTTTTTTTTGTTAATAATAACAATAAAAATCTTGACTCTTGAATCTTACTTGAATTCACCTCAACTTAAAGATCAGTTCATGGTTTCACCTGGGCTCCTTAAAAGCTCACTCTGACATTAAACTCTAATGGTAAACGGTCACATTTTTATATACACATTCACACACCAGTGTACGCAGACACTGGGCGCGAGGTAGATTAAGTGTCTTGCCCAAGGACACAACAACATCATTCATCTGTGTGAGCTGGAATCACACCACCAACCTGTGTGTCAGTAGATCTGACCGCTCAACCAATAATGTCACTGAGCCACCGTCACCCCATATTGTAAAACAGATACATTGGTCCACAACTACAGTTATAGCTCACAAACTATATCAGTGTCACTGTTTCAGAAATGTTACCTATTGGTTTCTAAAGTCATGTGACACAAGAATTTCCTGTGCGTTAGACAACAAAATGGCCGACTTCTCTCAGATTTTTACTGAAAAATAGAAAACAATCATCCAATTTGTGGGTGAAACACGTTTTATAAGGACTATAAACCGGGACGAGGGGCTTTTTCACTCTCACACACCCGGGATACTGTCCTGAAGAAGTCGGACTGCAGATGGCGCTGTCGTCCTGCCTCAACCGGTAGGAAGACGGCGCCCAAACCTGTTTAAACCAGCTGACCGGACACGTCACAGCAACATCGCGTGACCACTCTGAGGCGCTAGTGAGCAGTCCAAACTGTCAGGGATGAAAACAAACTAAACTTTGGTCTGGAAAAAGAATCGATTGAAAGTAAATTTACTGTTGACCAGCTGAACCTCATTGGACTCTGGACACATTTTATAACATTTCTAGTGACAAATACAGGTCTCTGTGTCCTGTCTTTATTGCGTAAGAGTAGTGTTAACGCCTTGGTCGAGGTCTCCGCTCTCCACCGAACCCTGCAGACTCCCAGCCGTTATAGAATTACATTTTGAAAGATATTCTCCGTGGCAACCAAACCAGCCGCGATGCACAGGCGCCTGCTCTTCGACTCCGCAGCTAATTTCACATTGCATCAAAACCACAATACGTCACCCGCACAATACAAAATCGAAATCTCTCGCCCGGCGTTTTTTTCCCAGCATGCTCAGCGTGAAGCAGGACGTCCTTAACGAGGCGTGGCGTTTAGAAAGAATAATAGTAACCCTCTTCGTGAAGCCAGACGCTGTACCGGGGAAGTTTCATTGGATTTTCTGGCTCGGTTTGACTGCTCTGTGTCCTCACGCCAGCTGCAGATCGCTGTTTGAACAGGGATGCACGTTTGTTGATTACACCACAATGGCCTGTTCCTTCTTCTGTTCCCACCTTTTACCACAATTAAAGCCCATTTGTTGCAGTTTCTATGCTACGTCTTCCCGTGACATCTGGCTCCGAGCTGCATCCACTCCACGCTACGATTCTGAGACAAAGCGGTGAATTTCAATATCGGGTGAGTGAAATGCGTTAGAGCCAAAGTACCAGTGTTTTCTATGAAAGTTTCATTTTGTGGTGACTCACTCCGCTTTGTTTTTGAATAGAAAGGTTTAGCCTAGAAAAGCGACAAGGTTTTTATTAAAAATGTGAGTTTTTTAATCTCTTTTTTGCACCGTGCGACGTGGTCCAAAGCAAAATATCAAAACACCACTGGTTTATTGTCAAATAGTGCCACGAATGCCACTCCTGACCCCATCGTGAGCCCCTCTGCTCACAAAAGACCTGCAGATTTCAAAGTTTGATCATTTTTGTTTAACTGAAACATAGACTGTATATATAAATGGACATAGCTAGCGTGCTAGCTGCCGCGTTCCAAACAGGAAGTGATCACGCGCGCGATTCCGGCTCCTTTGGCTCCACTTTCTATTGAAAATCTTTGCGCCTCTCTGTAACTGCTGCTGTCAGACTCGTCATTTTGGTCTTAAATGTTCGTATTAACCCTCTACGTGATCCCGGGGTTTTTATTTCGCTATTTTATCCGTAACGCAAGATATGAACATTAATAACAGACGAATCAAATCACCCCCGCTGCCGTTAACGACAGGTTTGATTGACAGCGTTGCTACGTGCCCGCTGCTTTCTAAACCAGCAGGGCGTTTCCTTCAACAGCCTCGCTCCGGATTGGCTCTTTTGTTGCTATGATACTCGCGGTCGGAATCCCAAATATGAAACTCGGCTCCGTGTTCGCACAGCTTAAAATAGTTAGATTTATTTTTTTCAATGTATAAAATGTATATTTGGTTTTATTAAATATCAGAAGTACAAATGGGACTTTGTGGTGGTACAGTGTATATATTTTTCCTGTGGGTCAAATTGATGAATCGACTCTCGGAAGTTTGACAGAATATCGTGTCAGTCTTAAGCTGTTTGTTAATGGCGTCTCTCCGTCTCTGTCACGTTTCCAATTTCTTGACTCCAGTTTGTGCCATGTTCCCTCAGTGGGGCCATCTCTACTCCTCCTTACACCCCTCCCTCTCCCTCCGTCCCTCCCTCGCTCCCTCCAATCCTCTTCTTTTCCCCAGCTCTGCGCCAACGTCCCGGGCCATACGTTCTGTCTTTCTACCCAGTGGGATTCTCTCCTCCTCCTCTCTTCCCCTCATTCTCTCCTCTCCTCTCTCTCTTTCTCTCTGATTTTCCTCCCTCCCTCCTCTTTTCCACTCTCTCTCTCCCTAACTCTCCCTCTACCCCATCTCCCGTCTTTCCACTCAGCCCTTTTTCTCTCTCTCTCTCCCTATAACTCACCTCCCCTCTCTCACTCTCCACCCCCTCTCTCTTTCCACACTCCTTCTCTCAACTCTTTCCTCTCTTTCCACCCTCCTCTCTCCACTGCCACCCTTCTCTCTCCCCCTCCTACTCTCTCCTCTCTCCTCACTCTTCTCTTCCCCTCCACCATTTCCTCATCTCTCTCCTCTCTCTCTCCCTCCTCTTTTCCACTCTCTGCCCCATCTCTCCTCTTTCCACTCACCACCCTGTCCCTATAACTCAAGTCCCCTCCCTTACTCTCCTCCTTCCTCTCTCTTTCCACCACGCCCTCTCTCAACTCTTTCCTCTCTCTCCTTCATCCTCCCTCTCTTCATTGCCACCCCTTTCTCCCTACTCTCTCTCTTCTCTCCCCTCTATCGCTCCACCATTATTCCTGCCTCTCCTCTCTCTCTTTCTCTCTTCTCTCTCTTCCTGCTCTGCGCTGACCTCCCAGGCTACACTTTCTTTCTCTCCTCTTTTTTCTTCTCTCTTCTCCCTCCTCTTTTCCACCCTCTCCCTAACTCTCACTCTGCCCCATCTCTCTTCTTTCCACTCACCCCTTTCCTCTCTCTCTCCCTATAACTCACCTCTCCTCTCTCACTCTCCTCCTCCCTCTCTCCACTCTCCCTTTCTCTCCCTCATCCCCCCTCTCTCCACTGCCACCCTTTTCTCTCATCTCTCTCCCCTTCCCTACTCTCTCTCTTCTCTCCCTCTCTCTCCTCTACCCCTCCACCATTTCCCTGTCTCTCCTCTCTCTCTCCTCTTGTCTTCTCTCCCTCCTCTTTTCCACTCTCTGCCCCATCTCTCCTCTTTCCACTCACCACCCTGTCCCTATAACTCAAGTCCCCTCCCTTACTCTCCTCCTTCCTCTCTCTTTCCACCACGCCCTCTCTCAACTCTTTCCTCTCTCTCCTTCATCCTCCCTCTCTTCATTGCCACCCCTTTCTCCCTACTCTCTCTCTTCTCTCCCCTCTATCGCTCCACCATTATTCCTGCCTCTCCTCTCTCTCTTTCTCTCTTCTCTCTCTTCCTGCTCTGCGCTGACCTCCCAGGCTACACTTTCTTTCTCTCCTCTTTTTTCTTCTCTCTTCTCCCTCCTCTTTTCCACCCTCTCCCTAACTCTCACTCTGCCCCATCTCTCTTCTTTCCACTCACCCCTTTCCTCTCTTTCTCCTTCTCTCTCCTTATAACTCACCTCACCCCTCCTCCTCCTCCCGCTCTCTTTCCACCCCTCCCCTCCT
>KN477133.1:137883-219084 GCA_000787095.1 Periophthalmodon schlosseri | reverse complement strand
GACATTCCCATGGTGTTTATATTTGCGCATACTTGTTTGAACAGATGAATGCGGCATCTTCAGGCATCTGGAAATTGCACCCAAGGGTGAACCAGACTTGCGCACATCCACAATTCTCCTCCTGATATCTTGGCTGATTTCTTTTAACTTTCCCATGATGTTACACAAAAGAAGCAGTGTGTTTCAGGTGTGTCTCTAATTAACTCAAATGTCGTCAGAAGCTTCCAAAGACATGACACCATCATCTGGGTTTTCCCAAATTGTTTAAATGCACAGTTACTGTATGTGAACTTCTGGCTTTGAAGAAAGTCATGAAAAATTGTCTAAAAAAAATCCTTCTCTCATTATTCTGGAATTTAGCAAATATACATAATTTTGTTAATCCTAATTGACCTAAAACAGGAAAAGTTTAGTCTGATTTCATGTCAGACAGTGAGAAAAAAAGCTTATGTGTCTTTTTATATAGCGTATGTAAACTTCTGTGTTCTTTAAAAGGGAGTGGAGTTGTCTACTGATACTATGTGACTTTGATCCTAGTTTCATGAGTGAAGTGATTTGTCAGTGTGAGGGTGGGCGTGTGTGTGAGTGTACATGGTGTGTGTGTGCGAGTGTGTGTGTGTTTTTCTGACTCTATGAATGAGGAGTATACTGACAGTGCAAATAACCCGCCAGAGGTCAGGGGAGATACAGCTGAAGTTTGGAGAGTGAGAGAGAGATGTATTACGCTCTATTTCTCCCCTCTTCTCTCTCCATTGTCTCTTCAGCTTTCTCAATCTCAGCACAGCAGTTTTGCTCTCTCCAGGCGCTCATTGTTGGCTTTCCTTCTCTGCCAGAAGGAGTGGAGGAGATGGTGGACCCAGGCTCTTCCTCTTCCTCTGCCTCAGCATTCTCTCCTGACATTGAATGAAATGTAACCTTTACTTGATCGTCAGCTAAACAGACTGGATAATGTTCAGAGGCAAACAGTTTTTTTCTGTTTCCCAGGATGATGTCCAGAGCTTTTAAGCCTTCTCTCCAGATGCATCACTGCTTCTCTCAGAATTCCTCCCTTTAAAGTACTTCTCACTGTTTTTTTATTCATTCATTTTTATCGTTAATTAATTTGACCACAGTTTACCTATGCACATAGAGGCAGCTATGTGACATTCATGGCTCTTTTGAACGATTCTTTAATGTGAACAGTTGGAACCAGATCTAATTTAAAAGAACCTAATGTTTTTCTTTTAATTTGTATGTATTTTTATACTTTAAATGCTGAACCAACACAAGAATCAGCACAGAAGCAGAGCAGGCGACACGACTGAAAGGTGTGTGCACAAAAAACATTCAGCATCGTAATAACAGTTTTTAGTTTAGTTTTTATTATTATTATTATTATTATTGCAGTACAACATGCTATTTAAATTCTGCATCATTTCAAAGGCTAAACACTCTCCCACTCTCAATTTGAACCATTTTAAACTAATCTTAGCCTCGGTCATTTCTCTCTGTGATTAGTTTGTAGATAAAATGAGTTTTCAAATTGGCTCCTGTCATATAATTAAATATAAAAAGAGCCAGTCTTTTGAACGTCTCTTTGAAATAAACAGATCCTAAAGATCTGAATCCCATAAAAGAGTTGAAAGTCCCATCACAAGAGGCAGCAGAAGCGTCGCTGATATCAGGATGATCCAGTTCGCCTCATCAGACGCAGGTTGTAAACAGACAGCTCTGCAGTGGCCATTCATACCCTATAGACTCTGATCCAAGAGGTTTTTTTGTTTTGTTTTTTCTAAACCAAAATCCAAGCACTTTTACTTTGACCGTAGGTTGGGCCGAGATCAACCGCTCCAGACTGTGCTGTTTATTTTGGTCCAGAGAGCGGCTGTTGAGTTCGCACTGGCACAAGCACCGCTCTTGGATCGAAAGCTCTTTTACATCGACCTAACTATTGACTGTGAAAACACCCTGATGGCAGATTCCACATCATACAGCTCTGCTGTGCCACGACCCGCTGTAGTGAATGAGAGCCGTTACACAGTGCTCCAATACGCCGCCGTCTTCAGACTAAATTACAGATCAAGTCTATTTTCTTCTCCACCGGCGTCTGGCCAGATCAATCGCCACAGTTCAGAGCGCACCAAACAGGAAAGAGAACATGAACCTCATCTGGATTTACTAAGTAAACACTCCACACAGGCTTTATTTTCATCAGATACTTCTAATAGATGTTTTTACTGAGACAGTTGGACTCAAGAGACTGTTAACTTTCACTTTATATCACTGAAACTCTGCCATGTGAACTCTTTATTGGATTTGTTCACTCAACAGTTTAATGCCTAATTACACCTGTGGTGGAGAAAAAAAAAAAAAAACATGTGGAAATTGACATAAGCTAAAGAGCGATGTTATATAACACAGTAGTTATCTGCACTCCTTTAGAATAAATAGTTCTTTTGGACTTAAATGGGGGCCTTTATTTCACAGACTCTTGGTCTCAGCATATGCTAATAACATTTTAAAAAATACAAACACCATGAATGATAAACCTCCGCGTGCTACAGTGAAATGCCACAGAAGCAGCAGACGCAGCAGCACAGAATCAGTGCTGCAGTTTTAAACAGGAAATCAACAGAGCTCCTGCTCCCGCAGCCACCTGACGACATTTGACAGAGACGCCATATTGGCAGTGCTGAATTAGCGATAATGAACGGCTTTTGGAGTTTTTTCGTCTTTAAGTGAATCGTAGACAATGATTTATCTTAAAACTAACCAGATTGAACATTAGTGCCCCTTACCTGGCACGGGGTTTACTTTAAGTATAGATCACATAGATTTCGCCTTAGCTCTGCAAAATCTGGACATCTGGTTTACTTTTCACCTTGTCATATCAGGGTCCCTGGAGATGTATAGACTGAAAATATACTTTACTAAATTGATTTACACTTTAAATGATGTGAAATAGATAAAATAGTGATAACACCACGTGCTCTAGCTAATGTGCAGATGTTGTAGCCTATTAGCAGCTAAATCACTCATGTCAATGTAATAAACACACAAAAAACATTGGTTTCACTTCGGTTTGTGATGTTATTCTCTACAAGCAACATTTCAAAGCAATGTTTAGCAAATGAAGAGTGTTTAGCAAAAAGCATTTGGTTTCTCTTTAAACTCCTCTCTCTCTGTCTAATTAATAGACTTTAATGCAAACTGACAATACACAAATGTACAGTTTTTGAATCGATACGAAACAGCGGTTGAATGGTTGGCCTGATTAGCTGCTCGTTTAGCTGCAGAAATCCACTTCTGCCATCAGTCTGGATCTTTGTAAATCTGGTAAAAGCTCAGACTTTCTTCTACACTTGATAATATATACATCCCGCTGCACAACAATAATCCATAATCTCTGAAACTCCTATAAAGTTTGTTCATTACGGCCAACGGCGTTAGTTTCTATGAGAATTCTGCGCCGCTCCACTGCCAGTGTGGGGATTGGAGGTGCATGCTGGGACTGCAAGAGCTTTATAGACCTGATTCTATTATTATTAGGTTGTTTTAGATCAATACTGCTGTTTACAATTAACCTCTTGTAGATGTATGTGATCATTTCTTATCAAAAAAGCATAGTATGTCTTCTTTAGTCTTTCATTCTGGTTGAAATAAAAATAATAATCTGATATGTAATAGTTTTTGTTTTGTTCCTCTCTATAGAAGGACAATAGCAGGAGTTTAGCGGATGTGCCGACTGGATGAGGGGAGATATGGTCTGGAGAGAAATGTCAGGAGACTGGTGAAGGAGGGGGCAGAGGAGGGCACACAAATAGTTTCACTGTCTGCACTTTAGAGAGGACCACTTTAGAACAAGGTGAGCTTCGCAAAGGCCACGCTGAAAAGACAAGCAACAAAAGGTTTACAAGGGTAAGAAGTAAGAGCTTTTTGTCTCGTTTTGGAAAGAGTTTGGCGCAGGTTTTGGTCCAACTTGGTTAATTAGATGTTAGAGCAGTTAAAGTGGAACTAATCACTTAATCCACTTTTTTCTTTTGGCAGCTTTAGTGCAAATTAGGTAAATGTGTAGCTTTCTGGTGAAAATGTCTAAATCTAAGTTTGTGCTGCCGCCAGTGGCCTCTGCAGTTTCCAGTACTAGGTGACATCACAAAACACTGCCCTGATTACAGCCAGATGTTTCTGATTACAAACACCTGGCTGCAGGGGCGGAGTTTGAAATGTGGATACCTGTTAGACCAGTCACACTGTTCCTTATACCTCCAGACCTCCCTCTCTCCTTTCATCCACAGGCACTGCCCAGTTTAGCAGCTCTATGTGAAATGTGGCTGTGGGCGGAGTTTAGGTGTTTAGTTCCACTTTACGCCGCACTCAAAAGAGCACCAAAAGCACTTTCCTGTGCTCAGTTCGCCCACGTGTTGTCTCCAGACCTCTACAGGAAGTTAACCACAGGCGGGGTAATTAGGATCGCACTTAGCAACGCTGTCAATCAAACCTGTTGCTAACGCTAGCAGGAGTGACCTAGGGGAAAGAAGGCGCCTGATTTGTCTGTTACTAATGTTCATATCTTGATTTACGGACAAAATAGCGAAATAAAAATACCAGGATCATGCAGAGTGGGTTAATATGAACATTTTAAGACCAAAATGACGAGGCTGACAGCAGCAGTTACAGAGAGAGGGGTGACAATTTTTCAATGTAAAGTGAATTGGAGCCAATGGAGTCGATGGAGCCAGAAGCGTGAGCACTTCCTATTTGGAACACAGTGGCTAGCGCTTTAGCTATGTCCAATTATATATAGAGTCCATGGTTTGCACTCACAAACGGAGAATGTTTATTACGTTTGTGGGAAATGATTATGTTTATGAGTTCATTACATTGAGTTTTATTAAGTTTGTGGGGATTATTACATTTGTGGGGCTTAATGGTAGCCTCAGAGGAGGCAAGGCCCAAAGGAGGGGCCAAGGGAAGACATTTTCATTAGCAGGATGCACGCTGATAGTGTTGTGACAGCGCTCTGAATAGGGAGTGACTTAACACAGGGAGCAAAAAGAGGGGACACTTACAGGATAAAAAAGTGACACTTATAAAACATGCTAATACTTTTTTATGTGAATATAACATTTTCAAAATAATAAAAGGTAACGTGGTGATCTAAATATGTTATGTGTTAGCATACACTGTATAAAGAAGTCAAATGAAGCAGTTATAGGGACGAATTTGGAGCCGAGTTTCACGTTCAGAATTCCGACCACGACTATCATAGCAACCAAGAGCCAATCAGGAGCGACGGTGTTGAAGATAACGACCCTTCCTTCACATAGCAACGCTGTCATTCAAACCAGGAGCGTAGGAGTGACTCTGGGGAAAGAAGGCACCTGATTTGTCTGTTATTAATGTTCATGTCTTGAATCATGGACAAAGTAGCTAAAGAAAAACACCAGGAGCATGTAGAGCTGGTTAATACAAACATTTTAAGACCAAAATGATGAGACTCACAACAGCAGTTACAGAGAGAGGGTTGCCATTTTTTCAACGTAAAGTGAATTGGAGCCAGAGTCGATGGAGCCAGAAGTGCATCCATGATCACTTCCCATTTGGAACGTGGCACCCAGCAGGTTAGCTATGTCCATTTATATATACAGTCTATATGTGTTAAGCAGTTAATACCCATAGAAATCATTGTAATCATTTCCTGTAAAGTGACTGGACTGTGACTTTATCCTATTTGATACTCAGCCTTTGCCCGTTACCAGTAAAGCAAAACACGACAATTTCTTGAGACACAAAAAGGAAAATTACATATTATCTATACTTTATTATTAAGACTTAAAATCTTCAGCATGTACAAAAAATATTTCAAACTTTATTTTTTTTTTACTACAGCTAAATCATAATTCTTCTGGGACTATGGAACAGATGGACGCAAATTTTAAAAACAGCTCTATGCATTTTGATACACCTACTATGGGAATTCATTTGACATTTTAAATTAATCTCTTTAAAGCAATGACATTTGAAAAAGAAAAAAACAAAAATCATACAACATAAAATAAAATAAAAATACATTACGATGTGAAAAATAAAGCATGGAATAAGACCCGCCCCATTTTAGACAAACTGCTACGATCGGTCCAAAAAGTACAACTTGGTTTAATGGGGAAACTTCACATTGCATAGAAAAAGAGCAGACGGTGTGTTCCTTCGTATGTTATATACAGAAATAAAATGCAAAATATCAGTGCTGGTCTATATTAAAGGCGGCATTTACAGTAATGTTTTATGCTAATTCGCTTTTCTTTGAATCGATGTATTTGGTTTGGCTTAAAGATGCACTACCGCATTTTCCGGAGTATAAGTCGCACTGGAGTATAAGTCGAACCAGCGAAAAATTGCATAATAATGAAGAAAAAAACATATATTTCACATATAAATCGCATCTGAGTATAAGTCGCACCCCCGGCCAAACTATGAAAAAAAGTGCGACTTATAGTCTGGAAAATACGGTATGTAAGATTTCTCGTGGAGGGTGTGCCACCTGCTTGTTTCCATGGAGATGTTATTGCTTTGTTTTCTAACCAGAATCTAATGATGCCGTCCCATCTCAAGGCTCATAATTAGTGATGCACGATAATAGAATTTTCAACAAATACCGATAACTTAACCGATAATGCATTTTAAATGAACCTGATTTTTGAAATGTAAAACTTTTTTTATGAATTTGTTTTTAGTTTATAAGCCTAAATATGACTAAAGCAGACCACATAACACATATAAAGCCTTCAAAATATGACATTTACAACTATGATTTAACAGTATTTGGTTGTAGCCTGCTCATAAGATCAATGTAAATTAATTGTAGACTTCCTATGTCCTGATAATGTTTCATACAGGCCTAAATTAATTCTCCTGGCCACAATGTAAAAGCTGTTTTATTTTGTTATATGCTTTATTAACAATATGCTTCAGATAAGCCATGTTCTGTCTGTGGGGTTCATGCTTTGTGTGACACAGAGGGAAAGGGGCGGGCCCACAGCACCGTGGCTGCTCCTTTAACACGAGATGGATTCTAAGTGACACAAGCTCAAGCAGCTGCTGTGTAATGTGAACATAGACTGTGGATAAAAAGTTAAGGGAGAGGCAGGCAGAGAGTTCTGTCCATAGTCCGTCTGTATTGGTCTGTTTGCGAAGCTTGTCTGTGTGACTCCTGTGTTTTCTCAGTCCTGTTTAGGTGTTTGAGTGAGAGTGACTAACTGAAAACCTGTTGGCTAATGCTAGCTACCTTGCGACTGTAATTTTATGTGTGAGGGACTTGTTTAAGACCACAAATCAGCTCACCTGTTGTAGTCCCAACTAACTCAGTTCTTGTGTTAAATAAAGCTCAGATTAAAGTCTAATTTCAGTAACAGAGCTTCAGACAGAGCAGTGCCTCCAGTTAGCAACACACCCAGAAAATGTTGGTGATAGCTGCAAAGTATCTATAGTGAATGAGGAGTGGAGAAGTGAGACAATGTAAATGTTTGATTACAAAAAAAATACAACATTCATGAGGAAAGCATTATGATACAACTAGCATTCATTCATTTATTGTGATATCTCCAAAGAAATATCCCCAAAAGTCTCCAAAACACATCCACGATTCCCTCTACCCAGTCCGATCACAAGTGTCTGTTTTCCATCTGCTTCCTGTCTCCGTGTGAGGGGAAGGATGAGCGGGACCAGCCGGTGTTCAGGTCCCGGGGGTTGGGAGTGGTGCTGTCAGAACAGGACGGCCGCCTCCGGTTGGGGTAGAGCGGAGCCGCGGTGACCCCCCAGCACAGAGCCGGTGAGGTGTGTCCTGGGCGGGCTACAGCACAGCGCCGGCTTCTGGAGGGGGAGGGGAGGAAGGAGGCCTGTGGGGGGACAGATAATTAAATGGAGTTACAGCTGAGTGGATGTTTAACACTGGAAAAGCCCCAGGTAGCAGCTTTAATTAAGAATGTTCATCTCATACGGGGTAGTTTTCAGCTTTTTTATTTGAATTTCAAAGTAGAGACAGAACAGTAATAGGGCAGAGTAGTCAATTATTGTATAGAAGTAAGAGTAACACATTTTCAAATCATTTCATATTGTCAACATAAAGCTTTTGTCACTTGTAGACTTACTCACAGTGTGAGGAGTAACCAAAACTTTTACTCAAGTAAGAGTCATGTTACTTGAAGTATGCTACTAGAAAAGTGCTCTGAAAAGTACAATTTCTTAAGAAAGTTACTGAGTACTACCTACCTCTGCCAGGAGGATAGAAATGGTAATAATTGCCTAGTATGAATGTAGTGTGCGTGTGAGTGTTGGTGATGGTTGGAGGGGCCGATGGCGCACACTTGCAGCCTTGCTTCCATAAGTCTGCCCCAGGGCAGCTGTGCCAACAATATTAGCTTACCACCATCAAACATGGTAAATGAATAATGGACTGTAAAGCTTTGGGTGTCTTGAAAGGCACTATATCCTGTAAGTCCAGTGCATTATTCTTATTATTAAATAGCAACAGCAATATAGAAACAAGATTTATAATTCAGTTTTATTTCATGGTAATATGGTTTGTCCTGACTCAAACCCTATATCAGATTATTTATCTGCTGGTCCGGTCCTTTAACATCAGTGATAGGATCCTCAGAGTTTGCTTTTGCTCCTAGGATCCTCAGAGTTTGCTTTTGCTCCTAGGATCCTCAGAGTTTGCTTTTGCTCCTAGGATCCTCAGAGTTTGCTTTTGCTCCTATATTGAGAGTCTGCTCACTTCCTCTTTTATCTTACAGTTTGGTTGTCTCTCTGGGAAAGAAAAGAACATCTTAAACAACATTGTCCAAGTCTGTTCTAAAGTAACTGGTGCCCAGCAGAGATCTGATGTCACGCTGGGAGAGTCAGGTCACTACAAAAGCCAATCAAATCATTGCCCTAGACCAGGTAAACATTTTATCCTCAGGGTTTACCCTGATGCCCTCAAGGCGGCGCTATTTGATTTTCAAACTCTGTCTGAGGTTTTTAAATCATGTCAACTGTCATGGCATATACTTTTGTACTGTTATGTCTGTGTGTGGTTGGCCAGGTGCCCTTCAAGGGACTAATAGCCCCTTAGTTTCTGATTCATACACTTCTGCTTTGACTGAATATCAACAAGCCTAAGTAGTAATAGCATTTTACCCCTATTATTTTTCCTCACAAATGTGTTTTTCACTTTTGGTTCACACAGAGAATAATGTCAAAACAATCAAACCAAATCAGGGTCCTCACCATCGTGCTCCTCGGCCTGCGGGCACACGTCCACTGCGTCCCACTCGTAGTTCTCATCCACAGACTCTTTCCTCCTGGAGTGACTGGAAAACATAAAGTACTGTATTAATCATCTTTCTTTGAGTAAACAAATGAAAAAACACACTGTTCCACACGCAGAGTCTTGTAGCATTCGCATACAAGACTTTTTTGTACAATAACTTTCAATTCCACTTTTGAAAACTTAAAGAGGACGTTCTGTTCAAATGTGTCCTTGCCAATGGAGTTTTCTCCTCTCAACAACTGCTCATTTACACAATAATGAGATATTTACTCTTAACAGAAGGCTGCAATTAATCTCCGTAATCCTCCAACTTTTGAAACATATGTTGTCTTAAAATAAATGTTTTTAATCTAAAATGATGACACAAAATTTGTACCTTGATTCCTGTGCCGTGAAAAAAAACTAGAGTATTTGGTTTATATGCAGGTTTTCGTGTATCACAGTAATTAGCACAGTGAAGCTAGTAAGGGCAGGATACGACACTTTCATTTACTGATGACATTTCTCGAGAGGCAGTGCTAAGATGACTTTGTTGTAATTGTCCCTTGTCAAAAACACACCTGTGTTGTCTTCATTCATGCATGTTTGAAAAATCCTGCATATATGGTGTTCAGGTCTTAAAATCTCTTCCCCGTTGGCCTGCATCACTTTCTAGTAATCCATGAAGCTCGGTATTTTTTAAGTCCATATACACTTTCACTAGACTAATTCTAATTTCTGATTTTCCGTGCTCTATGTAAATCCACATGCATTACCAAGGCAATGGGGCACAGTAGTAAGCTTTTTAAAGATAATAATAATTGCACAATGCTAATGAATATACAGTATTACTATAAGGTGGCGCTGTCAAGATAATTATATCGAGTCAATATTTATCGTGGGTTTTTCTTTGTACCGGGGGGGAACCTTTTCTTATTTTTTTGTACTACTCAGTTACATTTACTTGATAACATTCACTTCAGTAATGTTTTAAAGAAATTATATTCCTACTTAAGTCATATTTTATTGAAGTAACAGTATTATAAAGTTTTGCTTACTGTGAGTAAGTCTACAAGCAACAAAAGCTTTATGTTGACAATATGAAATGATTTGAACATTTGTGTTTCTTGCACCGCTCCTTCAGATGTGATTTAGTTTGTCTCATTTTTGTGCACAAAATCTTGTCCCATCCCTATTTTTGATAAGCCTATAATTCACAAAGAAATAACTTCCCACGATAATCAAAAACATTCACCTGTGGCTGTGCTCCATATGGGCGCTGATCTTGTCCTCCATCCTGGCCAGAGACTCCTGTGGGGTGGGGGACATATGGCAGAGGGACAGTCTGTTGTTGGGTGGGTCCATGCTCCCTCTGCCGCTGCTAGCATAACTGCTATAGCTCCCTGACTCTGGAATTCCTCTGTACCCCTCCTCTTCTCCTTCATATTCAACGTATCTCCCGTCATCCTCCAAAAATGGCTTCTTGATCGCCTCTAGGTACCGCCCGGCCGCCCTCATAGCCTCGTGGTAATTATAATCTTGTGTTGTCGTATCTCGCCTTGGCTCGTAATTTCCGTTGGGCGAGTGTTCCGGCGCTAATCTCTGTTGCGAGGAATTTGTTTGGATTTTATGGGTATTTGCTGGAGATTTTGCTCTTCTTGGTGAGCTCTGCGTATCCCAAACCAGCGAGGTCGGTCTTGAAGGAATTAAGTCGGCGCAGTTTTCCTGGCTTAGCGAATTTATCCACGCATCTGGTGTCAAGAAGTTGTTGGCTTTCCGCCTTCGGGAGTCTAAACTTTGACTTCTCCGCTTTGACTCCTGGGTTTTTGTCGGACTTCTTGCTGGCGAAGACGTGGGCCTTTTGACGTCTTCGCCTTTGAGAACCGGACTCCGGCTGTTTAAGCTTTTACTCCTGCGTATGGTGTGAAACTGTTCTTTGCGGGATAGAGCGCATCCGTTTTGCACATGCGAGGCGATTCTTTGGTGCAGCATTGGCTTAGGGGTTGAATCTAGCAATCTGTTCAAATCTGGCTCATCCACGCTCATCTCTACATCTCCGTTCAGGACTTTTGAAGACGTTGGCAACACCCCAATTACCGAATTACATCTCTGAGGGTATTTCTCGCCTTGGAACGGCATTGTAAACCCGTTCTGCCACCTCTCCTCGCAGCATAAATCACCCGTGCGCATTTTCAACGTGGAATTTGTTGATTTATCAAAACCCTCTAGCGTTGCATCCCTCTTTTCTTGTCTCTTTGATGGGGTACGTGGGAGAGTTAATCTTCCGTCTTGACAAAAGCGCTCTGCCCCCTCACGGCTCGGGGGGGTGCGCGCCAGAAGGCGCTCTCCCCCCTCCGGGCTGGGGGGGGTGCGCGCCAGACGCTCTTTCTGAAAACAGGAAGGACTTACCGAGCCAAACCGGGTCAAGTAAGGTGTGGGAGTGGGAGGCAGCGAGGCGAGACGGTAGGCTTCCCAATGCAGAGAAGCGGACGAGAACGAACCAGGATGGTGCTGCAAGCTAGCTTTGTGCGGTAACGTATTGCTTCGATATTTCAACATAGAATCTTCTTCGTAATCGTCATTTTGTGTATATCTCCGCAACTCCCTCTCCAACTCCTCTCTTTCCTGCGCAAGTTTCAGACACCGGCTTAGATTACCCTTCTCTCTTTCGTGCTCCATTTGAAGAACCAACGTACTCGCCGTGGTCGTCGGTTGACCGAAACCCGATCGGATATGCGGGAGAACCGGGAACGACGGACTTGGGTGGGGGAGCGTTGCTAGGCTACTGTTCGAGCAAAGGCTGCTAAAGTCCGGTAAACCTTCGTAACTTGGTTTTTGGACTTGAACCAAAGGATATATGTGGTTGTAAGGAGTGGACTGCGCTGGCTTGCAAGGCGGAAGATCGACAGATAGAACGTAAGCCGATTCTTTCTTATCATCGCAATCCGAGTGAAGAGAAATAGATCGTCGTTCGTGGAGATCGTAGTCTTTTTTGCTATCGATGCTCAATGTGTCGTACTCGGATGTAATAAATCGGCCATCGGGACCTCGGGAGATCATTTCGATACCGGGGGTAAGTGGAGAGGAGCTAGTTCGGTTTTGACTGGAGAAGGATTGGCGCTTGTTCCGGGAGCTGTAAGTGGAACCATTGGTGGAGCAGGAGGAGGTGGAGGAGGTGGTGGGGTAGAGGTTGGACGAGGGGAGGAGGGTTTTCTTCAGCATACTGTCTGGACTGCCGCTGCCGGAGGTCTTTCTGTGGAGGAGAAGGAAAGAGAGAGACGCGATGAGAGAGAGAGAGAGAGATTTGAGTGAGAGAAAAGTTGTGGAAGAGACAGAGGAAAACTAAAATAGTACTTGGCGAGAGAGAGATTTGGAACAAGATTATCGCATAAACGTTTCTGATGGATGAGATCGTTTTCCAAAACATTTAATCCATTACTACAGATGGTAATAGTCGCTAAGATATATTTTTGGTTTTGGAAAGAAAACGGGAGAAGTTATTCATGGGTTTCAGTTTCCTGCTTATACGCACCATTTTAAGTATGACCATTTAAAAGATATATAATATTTAGTTTTGAATTGTTAATTGCTATGGCAACTGTGCCAATTTTTTGTCACTCTGAAACCCATGGATCGCAAATTGTGGCTGAGAGATATGTATTTTGCCAAGTGAAGTAAATTTCATTCTTTATTGTGGAGAACTTTGATACAATAGGAGTGACAGTGGCTAAGTGGTTAGAGTCATTGTGTCCTTAGGCAAGACACTTCACCCACATTGCCTAGTATGAATGTGGTGTGTGAGCGAGGCATTGGTTGTAGTCGGAGGGGCAGATGGTGCAGATTGGCAGCCTTGTTTCCATCAGTCTACCCCAGGGCAGCTGTGGCTACAGAAATAACTTACTACCACCAAGTATGAAGTGAATGAATAATGAGTAAGGTGCAGCGATTTGAAAGACTATTAAAATTGGTTGAGTTGGCGTAACATCACATCATTTTGAGCATTGAGCTGGAGGGCAGGTCAGAGTTCTTTTGATAGAATTTGTCTTTTAACTTACTCCACATGTCTTAACCTGGTTTATGGATGATATCTCTGTAATTACAGGGCCTATCCTCATGAAACAAAAACTGGCACAAAGTTCAGCGTCTTCACTGTCTGCACAAATGAACTAAAAGGGGCTTCAATATTCAACCCCAAAATTGATATTGATTGATACTGATATTTGCTACTAAAAAAATGAATCGCCCACATGGTTAAATAGGCTCTCCTCCTCTCCTCCATCTACAACACACTTTTAGACATTAAGAAGATGGCAAAAACGTAATTAGTCTAAATTAGTGCCAAGTAGTACTGTGTGAATCATGGCCAAGGCGACAATATAGAAGTTTGGTGGTAGTGAATACGTTTTGCAAATATACATGTCTTGTTATTTCAGGGCAGAATACGTGCTTTATTTTTCATTTAGGGTTTTAGAATTTATATAGAAATGTGGGTATTGATTTGTGTCAAAAAGCGGTTATTGCATTTCACTAGTCTAATTATCATACATTAAAATATAATATGCTGTAAGGTGCTATATCTGTCTTAAAATTTAAAAATTGTTTGCAGTGGTCCAAAGTTCTTCCTCACTCACCTCATGCATTCCGAGCATCCTAATTATTCACCACAATGAGTTTATAAGCGCTTTTCACAACTTTCAGAGAGAAGAGCGGAGTCTGTAGTCAACAACTAGCATGCTAACGGGCACTTCCTGATTATTATACAATAAAACGCTTTATAATTAGATGCAGACAGCACACAGCAGACGTATTTTGACCTCAAGAGCTGCTTATACAATATATCTGTACTTGAAGACCAATTTTCCTCAAATACATAGGTCCTATATTACGCAAAATTGACTCTTGTGAGCTTTAAGCCATGTTGTAATGTTGTTTCCTCATCAAAAACATACCTGGAGTTGTGTTTTGTTTCATTCACACGTGTTTGAGTAACGCTGCATCATTAGTGATTCTAGTGAAGGTGTATGGAGTTTAAAAACACAGTGGAGCACTTACCACATGACACCACCAGGAAAAGTGTGTTTTCTGTTTGAGAGAAGAACTCAGCCTAAATATGCAGGGTTTGTGTGTTAAACTTGTGTGAATAAAACAAAACGTTACTGCAGGTATGTTTTTGATGAGGAAAAAACATTATAACATAGATCAGAAAATGGTGCAATATAGGCCATTATTTTAAAAAACAAAAAAATCAAAACTAGTCATTTCAGTCACATTTTACATTGGTGAAACAGAAGGACAAACGAAAGGTAAGTCCATGGACAGGAAGTGAAATGCACAGCGGGTACTTACATGGAGGGGGAGCGTTTGTAGATGGAGGGAGGGGCATCTGAAAGGGAGAGACAAGGACGGGGTTGGACTCATTATGAAACCATCACACTGATCCCATGTATAACAACATCAGTTCCAACAAAAGACCTAACACAGGCAGAGGCGGCGCTCCTGTCGAGGCACTTAATTACACTTACATAAATCAGACACTAATGAGGAGATCGGCTAATTAGCGTAAAACGTCAACTACATCAATAATTTGAACAGACTGGACAAGTGGAAGTGGTTTGTAATGCATTATTAAGCTTGTACTAATCAATATGGTGGTGTTTATAATGCAGTTTATCAATGGATATATGTCACAGACTGTATAAAGAAGTGGATTAAGGAAGTGTGACGTCACCCATAGCTCCAGTCAAATGAAGCTCATTGAGGCTAGTAGTTATAGGGACAAATTTGGAGTCAAGTTCCATATTTGGAATTCTGACCGCGAGTGTCATAGCAACCAAAGAGCCAATCAGGAGCGAGGCTGTTGAAGGTAACACCCTTTCCCATCTGAACCACTGGTGTAGCAAGGAACAGGCGCTTAACAACGCTCTCAATCAAACCTGTTGCTATCGTTAACAGGAGTGACCTCGGGGAAAGAAGGCGCCTGATTTGTCTGTTATGAATGTTCATATCTTGAGTTACGAACAAAGCAAAATAAAAATACCAGGATAATGTAGAGTGTGTTAATATGAACATTTTAAGACCAAAATTCAGAGCTTGACAGCAGCAGTTACAGAAAGAGGAGCGGCAGTTTTTCAAAAGAAAGTGAATTGGAGCCAAAGTTGATGGAGCCAGAAGTGCGCCCATGCTCACTTCCTATTTGTAACGCGGCGGCTAGCAGGTTAGCTATGTCCATTTAGTCTATGGTATATGTACATGAATCTGATGCGTTATTTTAAATATGAGATTGTGTAACTTTTCTAGCAGTCAGTAGGTCACCTGTTTGTCTCTGTGGTGATATTACTGCTATGCATGGAATGTTCCACAGTATAACATTCAACTAATCTAACCTATCTATTTAGCTTTTTTTCAATTACATATATTTTTATTGCAAAACCCCCCCCCAAACAAACAAAAAAAAGCAATTGTCTCTATGGAGATAGAAAGAGAAACAGAAACCAAGGCTTCAGAACTTACAGGGCATTAATACTTCACAATTGGATCCAATAGTGACACATGGTTTATATAGCAATACCCGTAATTCAGGCATGTCTAAACTATGGCCCGGGGGCTAAATGCGGCCCTCAGACCAATTTTTCTTCCTACTGAATTGGCCAAAATTAGCAAAAGCAGTACTTTTTTACTGCAAGTTTTAAAAATCTACCTTTATAAACCCAATATTAAACATTTTAGTGTGACATTTGAGGTTCTCAGCCTAATTTAAAGTTTGGTGGCACAGACTAACTTTTTTTAAATGCACCCATTTGAATTATTCCCTGAACTGACCACGAGTCTATAGCTCTTAATTGGCCCTTCGCTTTGTCTGTGTCTTAATATGCGACCCTTGTTTGGACACCTCTGCCATAATTCCTATATTCACTCAGTTTTCCTAATTAAAATATGAATCTTTTGTCAAAACCCTACTGTATCACTTCCTTCCTGTCGAGCTATACGTATAAATTAATGCTGTCTTCACTTTAATCTATTTGCTTTAACTCTCAACACCTTGTCTCGACCGCAGCAGCAGAACTATCAGCTTCCTCAGTCTCTCCGTCTCCTCCTCTTCACCACGAACAGTAGCTAAGCCCCAGAGGGAATCTAGTTTTTACGTTTTTTTTGCAAATTATAAAACCTTTGTAAACGTCTCTTTTTGTTTTATTTATGTCACGGAGGGAATGGAATTGCAATATTTATATGATTCTCTATAAGAACCAATCAAAATAAACACACTGTAAATAAAATATAAATCATTCATTTTAAATCGCGTAAAAACAGCTAGTGATCGCTACAGTTTGAAATTCTGTTAAGTTATAAAACACCACGGGAAACATCAAGGCTATATCGATACAACATTCATTCAACATATACGACTGATTAACTAAAACAGTGGTACTGGTAACACTTTATAATAACTACACTTTTAACAAACTAAACTCATTTACTGAGAATGACTCAAGCTTAGTAACAATTAAATTAATACCCTAACTCCTAAAACCTTAATTAAACAGGGGGTATTTCATTTCTATGGGGTATTAACATATTTATATCACCATGTTACCTTTTATTGTCTTGAAAATGCTATATGAGTCCTTCCTCCCTTTGCTCTCTGCACTAAGTCACTCCCCCTTCAGAGCACTATCACAACACAATGAGCGCGCATCCTGCTAATGAAACTACTGCACATCGCATCAGGTTTGTGAAGTTGTAGTGTATTGTTTTGCACCATGCTTTTGTAAGGAGGGTTCGAATAGTGCTTGGGAGAGATCGCTAGATTACTCAAACATGCATGGGGCATCTAAAACGTCTTCAGGCATGTGTTTGATAAGCGAACAACATTGTAACGCGGTAGAAAGCTCCAAAACTTACATTTTTCCCCTCTTTAAGTAGTTACTGAGCCTAAATCATTCTTAATAATCTTTTACTTCATTATGAATTAAGTCTTTGTACATGCTTTATTAAGGCTAATTAAGAAGTAGTTATCGTAAAGTGGTACCAGAAAAGACAATAAAGTGCATGTTACTATGTATGTGGTAAAAACTATATACTATCAAACAATACTGTAATACTGTGACTTATTGTACCATCTCTCCTCTCCCGGCGGCGGCGCTCTCTCTTATGGCTGATCAAACAGGCGACCCCCAGAAGAAGAATGAGGGCCAGGCACATGAAGGCCACGCCCCCCAACACTCCAGCCAATAAGGGCTCAGGGCCAAACTCCAGGAGGCGGGACGTGGTAGGGTACATGTCCATACCTGAAACAGAACAGATGGATTAATTCACCTGAAACTCTATGGTTTACTATTAAGAATTGTCCCAGTAGAGAAACGTTTCGTCCTCGTTCGACCCATCTAATTTTCTGTCGTTGGCAGGTGCAGTGCATTTGATCAAATTTTAATTGAAGTGTAAACAAAATGACTGCATATGTTAATTATTGGCTTAACTGATAAGTCTAGAGCCAATTCTGTGGCAGCCAGACTTTGAGGGAATAAATTGGTTTTATTTTTATGTGAAATGGCACAGAAGTGGAAAGCATTCATCTGGTTTGTTTTAAATGAGGTTTATTTAAAAAAGTAAATGTAAGTAAAAAGCTCAAATGATATACAAATCTCATCTTTACAGGAACTCTACGCAGCCTGTGCTCTTACAGTTTTTAAAACAGTTATTACAATCACAACTGAACCTGTGTTTCCAGAGCCTTAACCTGCAGATACACGAGACATACAATTTTTTCTCATTCTCAGTATAGGCTGCACTAGCACTGATTAATGATTGTCTGCAGATGCTGGGGTTTATGTAGTGACGATTCAGATCAGAGAGAGTCCTTTTAGGTTCAAACCAACAACCTTGATTTAGACATCAAAACTGGCAACCCAAATGATGTTAATTTGGCAATGTGTGGGCAACTGAAACCTCGCTATCTTCACATTATGGTCAGGTCTACCTCACTGGAGGGTTACAGTAGTTTCTTTTTAAAATGCTCTAAATGCACAAAACAGCTATTTCTATACTTTTGCTGGAGTTGCTCATACATTGTAGCTCTGTTGCATACTTGACCTCCTCCTACTATATATATGTCATCCAAGTTTGCAAAGTTTTGGATGGATATTCCTGTATAGAGTTCAAGTTATTTATTGTTCCGGTTTGACTCATGTGGCGAGCTTTAGTTCATGCTGTGCGTCATAGCTTTCAAATGTAGAAAATTTCACAGCTTTAGAAGAAGCTTCTAAACTACACCGGCCAATCAAAGGTTAAATTTGGATATTGAAAGAGGGGGTATTCCACTTCTACGGGGCAATAACTGCTAACACATAACATAGATCGTCACGTTACCTTTTGTTGTTTTGAAAATGCTATATTCGCATAATTCACATAATAATCGGCGTGCATCCCGGTCATGAAACTACTGCACAACGCATCTGGTTTGTGAAGTTGTAGTATATTGTTTTGTAGCCTTCTTTTCTATATTTATGGATAATTGCAGTGCAGGAGCATGGGTGACGTAGATCTGTGGGCTGAGCTTTGGACAGGTTCGTACTGCTAACCATAAGGAGGGTTCAAATAGGACCCGGGAGAGCTAGCTAGATTACTCAAACATGCATGGAGGACATATAAAACCTTTTCAGGCACGTTTTGATGAGGGAACAATGTTAAAACATGGTAAAAAGGTTGAAAAAGTTGATTTTGCATAATATCCCCTCTTTACAAAGGTCACTCTGTCACATCATAGGCTTTAGACAGCACTCATAAACATGGAAATACTCCAACTAATGGTCTATTTAAGGTGTTGTGTAGCGTTTTTTCAGGCTTTAGACAGCACTCATAAACATGGCGTAGCGTTTTTTCTTTGTCTCCATGGCATTACACTTCCATCACCACTGAGAGGTGGATGCTCATGCTAGGCCAAGTTACAGATAAGATCGGTACGAATGCATGTTTTTAAGGTCTTTTTTTTGCAATAAAAATAATCTATCTTTTAATAAATGTGAGACAAACAGAAGGTTAATGTCATAACATAGTAAATTCCAGGCAAAACAATAGGCCTCCACCTCAAAAAGTTACATAACACACATTTTATGTGGGGGAATGAAGCAGTCAAAACTGATAACAGTTTATTTGGATGCCCTCCCAGACCTAACCTCCATTTCGGGCTACAGTCTTGTAAATACTACAATTTTGACTACTCCTACATTTATTTTTCTTTACTTTTAAAAATAAAAATCCTGACAAAAGTACCAACTGTTCATGTTATGTTGGATGCCCTCACAGACCCACCTTCCATTTCTGGTAAGAGTGTTTCTAACAAAACAACTCCTCTACCTTTATTTTTTCTTTACTTTTCAGATAACAAATCCTGACAAAAAATACCAACTGTTCATATTGTGTTGAATGCCCTTAATAAAAAAACAAAACAAAACACTTTTTAGACAATAGAATATAATTTTCAACATTAAATTATAGTACTTTCTTTTATATTACCATGTCGCATTATATCTGTGTAATCCTCAGTCGTCCAGTAGGTTCCATAGTGGTCCATGGGCGTGTACTAGTCATGTGTCTTAGTAGGTTCCATAGTGGTCCATGGGCGTGTACTAGTCTATGTGTCTTATACTTGTGAAAGATACAGCTCAAGATCATTCTAAAGATATTCAGGAAATGTTCATTTCTGTCTTGTGAATATGACCTTTTTAGTATTGATACCTGCTCAAATGAGTATCTAGTTTTGACAGTAGTTTTAGTATAGATTAGTATCTGATTTTCGATACTTTTGACAACCCTATTGCAAATACCACAATTTTGACAACTCCTACTTTAATTTTTCATTACTTTTCCAAATAACAGACCGAGCTTGCATAAGGCACAGTTACTTATCTTATAGAATGATCTAACTTTCCATAAAACTAGAGATATATGGCACATTCTTAGAAAAACTGATTTGGAGATAGGGCCGCGCTCCTCTTCGGGCTGATAGCGTATCTGATGAAACATTCATGCAGCATTTACATAGAAAACACCGGCTCCAATCTGCTCTCTTTTTTCTGACTCTCTCCCGGTGTTATTAGTGGAGCTATTTCTATCTGTCAGGCTTGTAACGGACAGCGCTCCCCGGGGGACTTGCTCTAATTCTGGTCTGTGAAACAAAAGGACACAAAGAAAAGAAAAAAAAAAACTGGAGGAGAAGATGGGTGGAGACAGGAGGTGGGGGCAAGGTTGCGCTGTATACCTACAAAATGGTGAGTTCTATAGTTCTATAGCTTCTGTAAAGTGGAACTAAACTAACTAAACTAGCATAGCAACGATAGCATTATCTACTGTTCCTAGTCTTTTTTTTTTTTTTGGCAATTTTCGCGCAAACTACGTACATTTGCAGCTTTCTGGTCAAGAATGTCAAAATCTAAGTGTGCTCCGCCTTCAGTGGCCTCTGCAGTCTCAAGTAGTTGGTGACATCACAAAAGACTGCCCCGATTACAGCCAGGTGTTTCCGATTACAAACACCTGGCTGCAGGGGTGGGGTTTGAAGCGCGGATACCCATTAGACCAATCACACTGTTCGTTTTACCTCCAGACCCCGCCCCTTTCTTTAATCCTCCAAGTACTGCGCAGTTTAACAGCTCTATTTGAAACATGGGTTGTGGGAGGAGTTTATGTGTTTAGTCACACTTTAATGCACATAAAAATATACTTAAAAATTGTGAAAAAACTAGCCTACATCCCTCGTTGTACACTGCAGTTTCTCAGCATGACTGCACTCAGGAACAAGAAGTAATAATTATACAAACATGCAGAAAAAAGTTGTTCATGCCAAAGTAAATCAATGCCAACAACAACAACAACAACACTGTATTTTGCTGTGTCTTGAATTCGGTAGGAAGTCATAACAATGCCTGCACCACTCATATAATGTGTATATATTTGTATGATGGAAAGCAAAAAAGAATAGGTGAAGGACAAAGAGAGAAAGAAAAGAGATGGGCGAGACTGCACTGTATGACTACTACACTTACAGCTGTGACAATGTTAGTGACTATTATATTGTGCATGGGGTACAGCAACAGTCCTAACAATACAAAAATGCCAAGAGAAAAAGCCAAGTTGGGACAGTGAAGGGGGTGATGTGACAGGGTTTGTTCCTGTAAGATAACGATGGTGTAGCCAAAATGATGCTGCTGTGCTTCTCTGCAACAGGCCCTCACAAAGACCCCTCCAACAAGTCAATTCACCACCAAAATCAGGTTTTCTACTCAAAAGCCACGCGTATTTACCATAATGAAATGAACTATGGACATGGACGGTTTAACAGAGGCCTACTGAGATGGTCGATGGCGGAAAACGAAGCAAAGGGATGGGGAGTGTAATGAAGTAAACAGATAAGTGGTAAGTGGTTATCATGCATGTGCGTACTTAGGTTGAAGACGTGGCTACTCCGTTACAGGCGAGAACGCATTTTATACCTAAAAGGACTTAAAATGTATTGTCTTACCAACTAAATAAAAGTAAATAACAAAATGAATGATTAATGTGGAAGGAACATGGGTTTGGACAGGAGGTGAAGGTGAGGTAAACCTACTCACAGTGATGATAATGGACTAAATTATATTTCCTGGGTTATTAAACAAAACTAATTAAAAGAAAATTCCACTGAAATGTGAAATTAATCAAATAAATGGAAAAAGAGTAAGACAAATATACAAGGAGAAGGAGGAGAGTCAAACAAATGGAACATGTGTAAGGCAAATATACAAGGAGGAGGAGGAGAATGAGGAGGAGAAGAATCAAACAAATGGAACATGTGTAAGGCAAATATACAAGGAGGAGGAGGAGAATGAGGAGGAGAAGAATCAAACAAATGGAACATGTGTAAGGCAAATATACAAGGAGGAGTGGGAAAAGAAGAAGAATCAAATGGAAAACGTGTAAGACAAATATACAAGGAGGAGAAGGAGAAGAGGGAGGAGGAGGAGGAGGAGGAGAATCAAATAAATGGAACATATGTAAGACAAATATACAAGGAGGAGTGGGAGAAGAAGAAGAATCAAATGGAAAACATGTAAGACAAATATACAAGGAGGAGGAGGGGGAGAAGGAGGAGGAGGAGAAGAATCAAATAAATGGAACAAGTGTAAGACAAATATACAAGGAGGAAGAGGAGGAGGAGGAAAAAAATCAAATGGAAAATGTGTAAGACAAATATACAAGGAGGAAGAGGAGGAGGAGAAGAATCAAATGGAAAAAGTATAAGACAAATGTACAAGGAGGAGGAGGAGAATCAAATAAATGGAACACGTGTAAGGCAAATATACAAGGAGGAAAAGGAGGAGGAGGAGGAGGAGACGAAGAATCAAATAAATGGAAAAAAGTGTAAGACAAATATAATGCAAGGAGGAGGAGGAAGAGAAGGAGAAGAAGTAGTAATAGTAGTAGTAGTAGTTCCTTTGATGTAACCTAAACTAAATGAAGAAAATTTACAAAAAATTAAAACAGTAAAGAAAAGTAGGGAAACTAAAAGAATAGAAGGAGCAGAAGGGTGGTATGGACATGGGGCAATATATTTTGGGGCTCAATATTTATCGTGTGCACATTTTCTTTGTAAAATTGGGGAGATTTTTGGTATTTCTGTTGTAATACAATAAGATCTGAGTTGTAGGGGGTCGATAACTAACTTCTGTGGCTAATTGTTGCTTCATTCTGCTATTTACGTGTCGCAGCTCAGGCCTTTTGAATGACACGACTACGGACAGGAGGTGGAGGTGTGGTTGCGCTGTACACCCACCCACAGCGTTGACATTGACCTAAATTAGACTTTGTTTGTTGGTTAAGCAAACTAAGTAAAAGAAAAGTGAAATGATGAAAAAAAAAGAATAACAAATATAGAAGAGGGAGCAGAAGACAGGTACAGGACAGGAGGTGGAGGTGGGGTGAAGTCGCTCTGTATACCTACCCACAGTGCTGACATTGACTGATGGACTTGGCTCGCTCAGCATCTCTCCGCGTCTGGACAGCAAACGCAGTTGGTACACGCGGTCCTATACAAACACACACACACACACACACACAATGAAGAGCATATAGGGAGGGTCCCATATGAAACCGCACTTTGTCAACACGCGCTGTGCCTGCCATGCTAATAGGCCCTATTTGAATTTGTGTAGGCCCGACCAGGTACAGGGCTCACAGATTGGATGGAAGCGCACAAGTGATGGCTGACATGTTGTACGCATAATTGTGAAGAGAGGTGTAGGGCGGGGACTACTTTCAAGGACTGTTTTAGGACGCAGGAAGGAGCCATGTTTAGAAATGTAAAAAAAAAAATATGAAAATGGTTGACCGACCAAATATGATGCATTATTTGTATTGTTATTAGTCTTTAAACATGCTCCCGAGTATCTTTGCTTTGGTATTTCATGTTTTACAACTTAAAATAATGGCTATCTTCAGACAATAAGGCACTTTGTTTCTAGAGGTGTGCTCCAATATTGAGAACTGGGGTTTGGTTGCCATCTACTGGTAGCAGAGGGAATTACTTTTAAATATCAAACAACAACTACGGTTAGCAACTTTGTGACATGCTAACAAACGCGTGGAGTTATAATGAATGAGTAAGTGATAGAAGTGTTCAGATTGTGAGACCTCTGGACTTTTACCTGTGACGTCACAAAACTGGGAAATTCAAAATTGCGTGTTTTTATGGGAACGAGTGGACTTACTAAACAGGATTAATCAAACAAGCGTAAATGAAGCAAAAGACAACTCCAGGTATGTTTTTGATGAGGGAACATTGTTATAACAATTTTGCATAATATGTAAATAGGCTCAACATAATGGGTCAATAATGCGTTTGTTATTACAGCACATTGCATTGTTAGACACTCAAACCTGATTATAAATTACATGTGTAACCACAGTTATCCAAGGGCGGTGAAGTGACTACAACTTTATACTTTTGAGTGCGGTTGGGGGTAAGTATTCTGGCGCATCAATTAATTCTATTTTATACATTTTCATGAGAAATACTGAAGTCCACAAGTGCTGAACTTGTTTTTTTTCCTCAATTAAAGGACCTACATAATGTACTGTTAAGGCTACTTTGTACACCTTAGCCTTGGTATAGTCTACTCTGGCTCTAGTTAGCATGAAAATTGTATACCAAATACCAGCATATACGGTAAACTCACTGACAAAAGCAATTTGAGCACTGATCAGAGCAATTTGGTGAAGTCTGGTGTGTTTGGGCTTTAAAAACACACCAGAGCTTCATGGATTAGGACGTTCTGACATAGATGAGTTAGGAGGTTAAGAGGTGTTTTAAGAAGTGGAGAGGGAGACTGAAACTACTGATTACTGAAATAACAAAATAACAAAACACAACTCCAGGTGCGTTCTTAATGAGAATACATTATAATATACAGACTAGTTGGCATAATATAGGCCATTTGAAGGTGCATTGTGGAACTTGTCTCCACAGAGAGTAGAGATATAGGAGATATAGAGATATTATTAAAGGTCCTATATTACACAGAATTTACTCTTGTGAGCTTTAAGTCTGGTCAGAATGTTGTTACTTCCTCAAAAACATACCTGGAGTTGTGTTTTGTTTCATTCACACGTTTGAGTAACCCTTTATTATTAGTCTGTCTATATCTCCAAATCTTAAAAGGTCTGTTCCACGTCTGTCTATATCTCCAAATCTTAAAAGGCTCTGTTCCACCTTGTGATGTCATGAAGCTGTAGTTGTCAAGTTAACAGCTACTTTTTACTTTTTGTTTTGGCAATTCCAGGTCTGAAATCATCCAAATGATCCTAGTGAAGATGTATGAAGTTTAAAAACACAGTGGAGTAGATTATTACTACATTATTTAAATATCTGATACAGTTTGTGGTTAAACATACGCTTTTGAAAAAAAATTAGCTGTGAAGTTGCCAGTTGGACCTAGAAGTGACATCACCACTCAACAATCCCAAATAGAATTATTACTTTGTCTGGAATGTTCCGCAGTGTCATCTATTGCGCATTTATTCAGTAGCAGATGATTTTATTGCCAAAGAAATGCCTTGAAAAACATGCATTCCTCCACAGAACTGACCTGTAACCTGTCACTTGCTTGACTCCATGAATATAAATTAGTGCCATACTGAGGAACATTCCAGGCAAAGCAATAACATCTCCATGGAGACAAATAAGCAGACAAGCTACACAGTGCACCTTCAAATAGTATAGCGGTTCCTTGTAAAATAGTTGTTTGAGAAGATGTGCCTGCCATGTTTTGTTCATAATTGCTTTTTTACAGCAGTGAGGAGCCGTGAGCCGTAGCCCAGATTCAATCCTCCGGGGTCCGGCTGTGGACTGGGACTTGATTGGTCTCTGAGGGAGGGAAGCCTTACCCTGTGCAGTCCTGGAACAACCATCTCACTGCGGTTCGGGCTGATACGCTCATCCACGGTCCCCCACTCTCCTTCCTCCTCCGCTCGGGACTGTAGGAGATAGGCCCAGATGGGGGGGTGCTGGTCCAGAGGAGGGGTCCAGCGCAAGAGGACGCCCGCAGTGTCCCGACTGGCCGAAAGCGCAGAGGGAGGTAGCAGGGTGATCTTACTCGGAAGGGCATCTGATGGATAAGAGAGAACATAGAAGGAAATTCAGAGATGGAAGACTGCTAAATAGAATGAAAATGATCTTGTCTGGCAGATCCATGGTACGGTATTTCTCTGTATTATTTATACAGAGGGATACCGTCTGGTCACCACTCCCTCTGTCGGGCGTCGAGCCAGAAGGAGCTCATTGGTCACCCATCATTTACAAACAAAATGACATTTCTCTCACCTCAGATTAACAGAGTTTAGTGCTTTGGTCATTGATTCTGGAGAACTCTGCGATACTTTTCAGTCTCCTGTGATATTTTTTAAGCAGCCATATTTGTTTTGATACGGGCGGACCATGCGTTTGCCTGATTGGCTAATCCACCTATCAATCAGGCCTATCTAAACTCGGGGAGATTCACCGGTGACCAGACTCACATCTTCGTAAAGCACTGAAGAAGTGTGTATTCAGGCAAAGTTTGAGTGATTGTAAGTGGCAAATTCTAAACATAGGCCATTAGTAGACGCTCAGGATCACTCGCCATCAAGCTAGTCCGAAAACCTTTTAGGATTCTGGAGCCAGTCCTCTGTATTTCCACTTTCTACTTCAAAACCTTTTTAAAATTCATCATTAGAAGGCCTGTAAACTATCTTCTCTCATGTATTTGAGCAACATTTATTCTGCCCAAGGACAGATATATTGCATAAGCAGCTCTTGAGGTCAAAATAGGGCAGCTCTGCACCGTCTGCATCTAATCATGAAGTGTTTTACTGTCAGAAAATCAGGTTAGCATGCTAGTTGTTGTTTGCATTACAGTGACATCAAAACCCTAATTTATCCTGTGGAAATTGTGCGATTATAAACTGGTCTGAATGCTTAAGGTAAGTGAGGAATATCTTTGTCTTGTTTAAAATGAACTTGTCCTGTTTTTCACATTTTTAAAACAGTAAAAATCAGGTACAACCGTTTTCAGTATGTTAAACTTTTTGGCATCTGAGCTAAAGTCTAACTAGTTTTAAGTTGAGATTTCTCTTATTGTTTGGTTTAGACCCCTACAAATACATGGGATGTTCTGAAATGCATGGGATTCATTTTTTTTTTTTTTTCCAAAATATTATTTTTTTAATGTATTGCAAATCAAATGGCAGCATTCGTCAGACAAACAGAAATTAAATATTTTTCCCTCAAATTACCCATCCACATTTGAAAGGCTGGGGTGGACTGCAGATATTAAGCGACGTTATTGTCAACATAATGCATTTACAGATAAAAACTAATTGATGTCTTCCAACTCTTTACCGATCAACCAATCAACTTTGAAGCCACTGAAGCCTTCTTCCTGCTTCCTTTTACCAACCGCAACCACGTTTTTTCTCCTATTGCAGCGGAACCATTAGCCTCCTCAGCCTCTCCATCTCCTCCTCTTCACCATCAACAGTGTCTAGACCCACAAAGAGGATATTTTTCCCAAACAATAGATTGTGTTTGCGTTCTAGAATCTGATTATGTCGTAATTTCAGATGGAGATCACGGGCCTATGTAAATCTGTGGGAGATGTTTTTGAACGAAATATCCAAATTTACAATCCACAAATGTTGACCCGGAGAATTTGTTGGGGATTGGCTCCACAAACTTGCCATAGTAATCTCATGGCTTAAAGTCTTTTCAACTGATAACAATCACGTTTTGCGTTGAATATTGGCCTCACTTTCTGAAACCATTGTGGAAAAATACTTCCACTTTTGTTTATTTATACTAAAAGACATGTATACTGTTTTAGGAGGTGGAATGGCAAAGTGCACACCACAGAAAGACTCGACCAGACTCCAGTCGCAGGCAATTAAACATGATTTTTAAAGCTGATTTTGGCCGCACTCCGGTGGAGCGGGGTGTTTACTGTTCCTCCTCTGCACACGCGGATCCCAGCGGCCAATGAAAAGGAGCGGATGAGACGCCTGCCTGGGCTAAAACTTTACTGTTTTTGTCTTTTTGGGAGAAAAAAATGCACAAACAAAGGCAACAGGGAAGCCCCTAAACACCAGATTAATAACACAGAAAGTGAACATGTACTAGAGCTGAAGCAATAACAAACATAAACCATGCACTCCCTCCTCCTCTTTTCTTCTTTTTGTCTTGTGCAGCTGACGTCTGCCTCATCTGTCCAATCCACACAGAAACATGTCCGACTTCTTCACCTGTCGTCACTTTTCTTGTCCATTTGAGAGAATCCTGAGTGGTTAGCATCACTGCTAGCGCCGCAACTTTGAAGCGTTTTGGTCGGCCAGGGGTCACACGACACCGTTTAGCCAATGAAAAGTCAGAAAAATACGCACCCCGTCCCACATGTGTTCACTCATAACAAGTGCTTACTACTGCAAATATATACGTTAGAAAACATTCAGCAGCGACATATGTGAAAGTTAAAGCCTATGTAAAGCCTTAGACTGCGCTCTAGAATAATAGAATAGGAAGAACATATTTTTGATTAGGATTTATTGTACTGGTATAGGGCAAAATTATCTTGAGGTGTTAGTCAGCGTGAGGCGGTGTGTGCTCTCTCAGGACTCCAGTGTCCCCAGATTTACGCTATTTTCTGATCTATGTTATAAAGTTGTTTCCTCATCAAAAACCGGAATGTTGTTTTGTTTCATTCACAGAGTTCAGAAAACACTTTGTTCCACCTTGTGATGTCATGTAATACAGGAAGTGCTCCACAATCATTTGGATGATTTCAGCCACGGAATTGCCAATCTCTACAGAACAAAATGTAAAGGCTAGCTGTTAACTTGAAAACTAGCACTTCATGACATCACAAGGTGGAAAAGAGCATTTTGAGCATTGAACATGTAAGTCTAATAATACAGGATTACTCAAAATGTGTGAATGAAACAAAACACAACTCCAGGTATGTTGTTGAGGAGGTATCAGCATTATAACCTGGCTTAAAGCTCAGAAGAGTCCATTTTACATAATATAGGACCTTTAAACTATAGAGATTTTAGAATGTTATGTTGTTACGTGAACGCAACCTATTCCAGCCATCAAATTTCTGAAACTCTACCTACCGGTTAACTGTTATACTTGGTAGAAAAATATTGTGCAAGGACAAATATGACAACAAACGAAACACAAAACACAGGTAAAATTTATTGTTTTTAGAAAAGAGCTCTTTGAGGAGTCACCTTGAGAAACAGTCCCACCTGAGGGAGATTATTAAAGTGTTTTCTGATAGGAGACGATGAAGGAGGAACCAGCAGCTGATAACAGAAATGACAACCAGTACAGCAGGCCCATAATTCTGTTTATGTATTTGGCTCCATTTAAATGAGCAGGCTAAGGTGACAAACATATCTGATGCGAGGGCCTGCGCGAAGCAATTAACGTCACCCTAGGGCGCCATCGCAGTGTGCAGCTACTGTATTAGTGGGGAAATGCAGAAAAGTGACCTTAGCTTGAGAAGTTTTAAAAAGTTTTGCAATGTGTTTTGATTTATTTTGTAACTAAAAGACATAATTACCTTTCTATTCGTCAATGCTTTATAAAGATGTAAGTCTGGTCACTGTTGAATCTCCCCGAGTTCAAAGGGGCGTGATTGACAAGCGGATTAGCCAATCAGGGACACGCATGGTCAGTCGTATCAAAACAAACATGGAAAAAAAAGGAAGACTGAAAAACGCCGCATATTTCTACAGAAGCAATGAGCGAAGCATTAAACTCTGTTAATCTGACGTGAGAGAAGTTTGATTTTGTTCAAAATGACAGCTAACCAATGGGCTCATTCGTTTCACATTCGTCACTGAAACTAATCTGATGAACGATGTGGGATCTAATTGGGATTTTCTGACAGGCGTGGCAATTAGATTTTAATTACAGGATTCTGTTCAAAGTTCACATTTTAAACATGTCCGGAAGAAAATTACAAACTAATACAAGAATCACATTTCTGAGTATGTTTGCACAGATCAAAACTGCAGAGTTAGCTGTTTTATACAGAATAAGACAAGAGATTTTGTTGTTTGTGGAGGAAATAATGGTACTTCAAAAATTGCAGCCTTTGCGATTTGCTAATTACGCCCATTCAAAGTTCAGTTCGAGTTCAGTTACTACTAGTATTTTTTTTTTTTATTTAATGCAAGACAGACAAACATAGTGACCAGTCATATACAGTGGTGACAAGTGGTGATAAGACATACAAGATATACCAACATATACCAACATATACCAAGACATAACAAGACATACCATGGTTTGTAACAGCTATTTACAATTGTATGTGACAAGTTTGTGTTGTGTGTGTGTGTGTGTGTGTGTGTGTGTGTGTGTGCGATATTTCCGTGATTTGGGGGGGATACCGTGATTTTGGAGGGGATAAGGTGGGGACAGTGGAGGAGAATGCGAGTACTAGTAATTCGTAAGTGAGAAAAGAAGATATAGAGAATGTAAATAGGGGGGAAATAAATAGAAAAAAAATATTTAAAAAAAAAATATATTAATTAGGTGTAGTAGCTGGTGAAGTTGTTTTTTTTTCTTTTGGGTTTTTTTAACATGTTTTTTTTTTCCTTCATCTTCTTAGTATTAATATTAGTGTATAATATTTTGATAACCCAACATAAGAAGCACTTTGGTGTTTTTATGTATCAGCATTTCGAACTATTTAGTTGTGCATCTGTTCAAGATGCATAACCTGGAATGTTCTGCAGTAAGGCTTTAAGTTAACTTGTAACTTTTCTGCTCTCACCCACGAGTCTGTGCAAAGCAATTACAATATCTGTAATGACACCACAGGGTACTATCTCAGTGCACCACTGCTGTTGGTCTGAAAATGCAGAAAAGTGACCTTAGCTTGGGAAGAGTTTGAACACATTTTGCAGTGTTGAAATCAGACTATTTAAGAACCCACCAGTTTTAATTTGAAATAAATTGTATCTATTTTTTTGTACTTACTTCTGAGTCAAAGGCATAATTATCTTGCAGTGAAGTAAACAATCCCCTTAGTTCTAGTTAAAATTGTGAAATAAAACAATGGTGAAAAAAGGTCAAACAAGAAAGACCTGATAAAAGAAATATTACAGAATTATTATGAATAGTCTGACTCACACTTTTAAACTGAGTTACTTCTAAGACAGTTTTTGATGGCGTGAAAACCATTGTAAAACGGGCTGAAATAAGTTCATCGATTAATCGCAACAGCAATGATCAAATATATCTGTCAACTAATTTGGTAATAAATGAATCATTTTCTGAGCTACTGACCAGTAGTGGAATGTAGCGAAGATAAAGTAGCTAAAAGTAGTTAAAGTACTGAAAAGTAAAAGTATTTTTTTTGCTGCTGAAAAGGCTGAGGGTTTATTTTTAACACGTTCATAATTTGAGCCAGTGGTGGAACGTAACACAGTAAAAGTAGTAAAGTACTGTAGTTAAGTACATTTTAAAGTGGACACTTTTTACTTTTACTTCAGTACATTTGAGAGCAGGTATCTGTACTTTCTACTCTACTACATTTACATTTGAGAGAAGGTATCTATCTGTACTTTCTACTCTACTACATTTTTTAACTGGACTGAAAAGTAAAAGTATTTTTTATTATTGTTTGAGAGCTGCTGAAAAGGCTGAGGGTTTATTTTAATTTGTTCATAATCTGAACAAACAAAAATAGTTTAGTTGTTTCTGTTCAAATCTGTATCAAAATCACTCCATTTGAACCTTATAAGACCTGAAAATCTGTGCGAAATAATTTTACTTTTTACTCTTTAAGTACATTTTTAAACAGGTACTTTAATACTTTTTTCAGCTGAAACTTTTACTTACTTTTTAATTTTTACTTTTACATGAATATTTTTTTTGCTTCGGTATCTGTACTTTTACTTAAGCAGATTTTTTCATGTGACACTTTTACTTGAGTAATTTTTGGCTCCGTTGTCTGTACTTTTACTTAAGCAGATTTTTTCATGTGACACTTTTACTTGAGTAATTTTTGGCTCCGTTGTCTGTACTTTTACTTAAGCAGATTTTTTCATGTGACACTTTTACTTGAGTAATTTTTGGCTCCGTTGTCTGTACTTTTACTTAAATAACACAACTGAGTACTTCATCCACCACTGGTATTAACCTATAAATATACTGTAGTTCCAGCTTTCATATACTGAACGATAAGTCTATATAGTAATTACCATGACAGGCCTACATACACTGACATATTAATGACTAGTGTACGTGTTTTTCACGGACAGATGGATTAACTTCCTCCCACACGTGTTGTCCCATGGATCTGTGATTAAAACTACAAAGTAAAGTAATGAGTTGTGTTTTATATGAAGCGTATCCAGAGATATGATTCATACAAATAGATTCATGATTAAAACTATGAGGGAAGTCATTTGTTCACTATGAGTCACGTCCAGATAAATGACTGTTGCTAATAAAAAGTTAGCTGTGGAAATGGAAATGCAGCATCCAATCAGAATCCCAGCGGGAATCGTACACAGAGACACAACACGTGGAGCGCTGTGGATTTAAGCAGTTTCTAAGCACAGTTAGGAAATCATTTGACGCTGATTCTCTCCCCTGATCTGACTTAAGTCTGGGGAGATGCTTCCAGTTACACTATTTTATTGTATTGCAGCACCCAGACTACGGATCACCCTCCCTCTGCCTGTCAGAACCTCTCAGGCTGTGTCCGAATGTCCACACTATTCCCTACAGGGGGCACTATTTAGCGGTCACGCCATTTTTAGCAGTGTCCGAATGTCCAGTTGGTGAAAAAGCAGTGCACTCAAAATTTCCCACAATGCACCTCGATATGTAGTGGGAATCGGTGGCCACTAGGCCGGTCAATATAGACCACAATGCATTGCGAGAGCCGGAAAAACAACAGCGAACAGCGTCAGGTCTTTAACTGGACACAACACGACTGAATGAAGCAGATAGAAGTGCTGGTTTATCGCACCGTTGATCCCTGATTATGAATAAAACACTCTTGAATGTTAAACCGTTGCTGTGTAAAGTTGCTAGCGTTAGCCGCTTACCTTAGCTTGAGCTGTTAAAAATCTCTAATAAAAACTTGTATGGTTATTTTTAGTCCATAAATATTTGCGCGTCACTCCAATCTAATCATTATTTATTACAGAAATCAAGTTTTATCGGGGTTTAGCTGACTTTTTTTCACCCAGATGGCAGTGTCACGTGTTTAAAACTAGGCTGAAACCCACATCTTCTCCCTGGCATTTAATACTAGCTAGAGAGGATATATTGGTGTTTTCTTGTTCTTTTCCTACGTGTTGTATTATCTCTATATCTGTATAGTTTTTTGTTGACTTTTATGTGAAGCACTTTGGTCAGGTGAAGTTGTTTTTAAATGTTCTATATAAATAAACTTGAACTGAATTGAATTTATTGGGACAACTGCCTTCTGTTCAAAACTCCACCTCTTCACGGTGGCATTTCATCGTAGCAAACAGCTGATTTTCATTCATGCCTTTATATTTTGAAAAATGTCCACACAACATTTTTGACCCCTACATGAGTCCCAATTTTTCAAATAACTGCAACTAAGCATAGAGTTGTGTTCGGGGATAGAGGAGGAGTGAGAGGGAGGTGAAAACAGACATTTTCTGAGCACTCAAGCCTCAATTTCATGACAATGTAAAATTGTTGAAACATACTTGAATCATACATACCAAGTTCGAGTAGCTAATGGTGAGGGAATGTGGTTATGACATGGTTAAAATATCTATTTATCTATTTGTCTGTCTATGTATCTATCATCAATGTATCTATCTATTTATCTGTCTATCTATCTATCTAACTATGTATCCATCTATCTATGTATCTATCCATCAATGTATCTATTTATCTATCTGTCTATCTATCTATCTATCTGTCTATCTATCTGTGTATCCATCTATCTATCTATGTATTTGTCCATCTATCTCTCTATCTATCTAACAGTGTATGTATGTATGTATCTGTCTATCTATGTATCTATCCATCAATGTATCTATCCATCAATGTATGTATCTAACTGTCTGTCTGTCTATCTATCTATCTATCTACCTATCTGTCTATCTATGTATCCATCCATCTATCTATGTATCTATGTATGTATCTATCTGTCTATCTCTCTCTCTCTCTATCTATCTATCTATGTATCCATCTCTCTATCTCTTTATATATCTCTCTATCTATCTGTCTCTCTATCTCTCTATCTATCCATCCATGTATGTATGTATCTATGTCTCTATCTTAAGTTGACTAAAAGTGTGACAGCACAAACAGTCCGTGTGAATGTGAGTTTGTCCGTTAGTGTCAACAGTTCAAAATCAACAAACACAAATATAAAGTCTGATCTTGACCTCGGGCTCAGGCTGCTCGCGCCGAAGCTCCGGTGCAGCGGCCGCGATGATTAATGATTCCGCATCATTAGAAGTAACGAGAGGAGGGGAAGCTTAGACAGATTCTTTCCATCGGGGGTTATAACGTGAACATGTGGTCTGGCGCGTACAGCGTTCAAAGGCAGTGACCGCAACGGCAGCTGGACACCCCGTCCAACAACCTCTGCAAAGTTATACGCTACCAGTCAAAAGTCGGGACACACCCTCTCATTCAATGTATTTTTTCTTTAAGTTTACTACTTTCTACACTCATTTTTTAAAATATTTTATAATCAAATTCCTCAAAGTAGGCACCTTTTGCTTTGTTGACAGCGCTGTAAACCCTTGGGCGTCTCTCCATGAGCTTTGTGATGAAGTCTCCTTTCACTTCACAGTTGTGCTGCGTCACGGTCAAGAAAAGCCAAAAGTGCAAACCAGGGTCCAAAGCAAAGAGTGACTATTTTTAAGTTTTTAAATCTAAAACAAGTTTGAGTTTATTTAGAATCTAGAATATAAGTAACCATGGAAATAAAGAAGAAAAATAAATTGAAAAAAAAAAAAATGAAAGAGTTTGTTCAAACTTTTGACTGGTAGTGTGTATATTACATTCTGTTCATTTTAAACACAGTATTGCTAATAGCACAATATTGAAAATAGCTGATTGGCCCCGTCTCTTCATAGTAACATTTCACAGGAGCAAGCAGCACATTTTCATCTACAGGTTTTTATTGTTGAAAAATGACTACACAACATTTTTGAACCCTACATGTATCACAAGGAGTCATTTTCCAGATAATTGCGACTAAGCACAGACCAGTGGGCGGGGCTAGAGGGTAAATGAAAACGGACATTTTCTGAGCGCTATAGCCTCAAATTTCAGGGCATGTAAAATTACTCAAAGGCTTTCAGAGACGCAAGTGGAGCTTATCGTGACTGTCAAGTTGGCAACAATTAGCATGCTAACAGTGCACTTCTTGATTATCAGACAATAAAACGTGTTAGAATCAGATGCAGACAGAACACAGCAGACTTATTTTGACCTTACGAGCTGCTTATGCAATATATCTGTTTTGCTCAAATACATGGTTAAAACAGGACCTTTAAGAATAAATTATCTCATTCCTAGCAACCCATGCGAAGTACACACCCCACTTTAGTTCCCTGGCTCCTGATTGGTTAACACTTGGCAGAGCAGCATCTGACTGACACTCACCCAGAGTCTGTGCCGTGACGATTTCGCTGAATGGCCCAGTGCCCATCTTGTTCTTGGAGAGCACACTGAACTGGTACGTGGTGCCCGGAGTCAAACCCTCCACCTGCAGGCCGGTCCCAGAGGAGAGGGGCACATCCACAGAGAACCACTCCTGCCTCTCATCACTGCCCCCTGCTGTCAGCCTCTTCACCCTGCACACAGACAGACCTCCGGTGGTTAGGAGGGCTACACAGAATATCGGGAAAATAGCGATATCACAAGAACGGCTAGCATAACAATTCATATGGCAAGACTCATATCATCTCAAACAAATGTGCATACTTTTTTCGTTAAAAAGGTATATTTTAAGCTTGAAATAAAAAGTAATGTGTCAACACTAACCTGAATAAAGACGTGGTTCAGTGCAGCCTTGCTTCATTGTATGAACTGGCCCAACACACTGGTTTAAAAGTTAGCATCTTAATTAAGTAGTTGCTAAGCCTGATTCATCCTTAATAAATCATTTCTTCATTATGAATTAAATCTTTGTTCATGGTTTGTTAAGGCTATTCAAATTGTAAAGCGTTATCCTTTTATTTAGGCATTTTGTCAAGTAAATTAACACAAGCACATTTCCGTTTCCTTTAAAGAGGGGGCATTACACTGCTAACACATATTTAGATCACCATGTTACCTTGTATTGTTTTTAAAATGCTATATTTGTATTCAGTTTAGTTTCTGACACTCTGAGTCCCCCCCTCCTCTTCCTCATTCCCCCTTCAAGGTGCTACGACATTACAATCGGCGTGCGTTTCGCTAATGTGAAGTTGCAGTGTATTGTTTTGTATCTTGCTTTTGAATATCTATGGAAAATTGCCTTGCGGGAGCATGGGTGACGTAGGCTTGTGGGCTGAGCTTTGGACAGGATCATGCTGCTAACCTTAAGGAGGGTTCGAATAGGGCCTGGCAAAGATCGCAAGATTACTCAGACATGCACGGATGACATATAAAACCTCTTTGGGCATGTTTTTGACGAGGGAACAATGTTATAACATGGTAGAAAGCTCCAAAAAGTCGATTTTGCATAATACCCCTCTTAAACTGAACGTACTGTACATTCACTATATCGCAATATCCCAATGCTAAACACATTTTCTTCCTTAATCATGCAACCCCGATGATTAAAACAAAAGAGCTCCGCGCCGCTCCTTCCGACGTATCAGTAAAAGTAGGCCGCATTAAACATTCAGCCTCATCACGGGCTCCAGGTTTGGTGCAAGACAGTCCCGACCACTCAAACTCCAATTATATCAGGTTTTCATGTTCTTCTGAGAGCCGGTCTGACCTCGGGCTGCACAGAGCTACTCACCTATTGAAAAGGTGATGAGAATTATTAATGGCGGAGAAAGAAAAGGGGGCTCTTTGAAAACTTTGAAGATGACAGTTTGGACTTAACCGAGATGCCCTGTTCTTTTAAAAGTAGAACAGATTTCGCTGTAAGTTAAGAGCGGGCTGACAAGAATGAACCTTTCTTTTTATACGGAGCAAGTGATACAATCTAGGTTTGAGCTGAAGCTACAGACGGTGAGATAAAGCAGTGCACTCTACTTTAAGTGGAACTAAACACTGAATCAACTTTTTTTCTCTACTAAACTGTGTATATGGTGGTACATGTTAGTGCCATATGAACCATCTCGCACTCTGAGGACTTCAGGGACCGGCCTCCTGCTGGTGCCCAGAGTCAGTTTTATTTCACTTTTCTGCAGCTAAAACCTGGAACATTCTTCCTGAAGATGTGAGACAGGCCTCTACTTTAACAATGTTTAAATCCAGGCTCAAAATGGTTCTGTTTAGCTGTGCACATGACTGAAAGGTTTTTATTCTGCACTCTTCTTTTTTAATGTTAACTTCTGACCCCGCCCCTCCTCCCCCCTCACTCTCTTCTCGAGTCCTCCAAGTACGGCGCAGTTTAGCATCTCTATTTAAAATGTGGTTGTGGGCGGAGTCTAGATGTTTAATCCCACTTTATAGTTGTATATAATTTTATGTAGAGTTTACGTTTTGCTGGTAGGGTTTAAAAACATCCTTACTGTGACTGGGCTCGTCTCTCCACAGAGCTGGGGTCTCATTTATAAAACTTTATGTGGAATTCTTAGTAAAAGTGAACGTATAAACAAAACCCAAGCCTCCTCAGACTTCCTTTAACTTGCTCATTTTTCATCTCTCAGAGCAAAGACATTTTTATGCGCCCGCTTTATAACTGAGACCCCCGATTTTTAACTGGAGGCGGCCCCCATCTGCTTGGTCACTATGGAGATGATGCAGGTTTTTTTGATGCATGGCTTGTCTTTTCTAAATGCGTGCGTATTATTTTGATAATATTGTAATGAACTTGCTCATTTATAAGAAGGGCATAACCAGGAAAGTTACCAGATAAGTTGCATAGCGCAGCTTTAAAAGAATTGTATGTAAGATTTTGATTTTAAATTTCACAAACATGGCCTATCTGTGTCCCCAGATACGAGGTAGACATGTTCAAATATAACTTTTACTGATAACAATTGTAATGCTGATTTATTATTAAAGGTCCTATATTACACAAAATTGACTCTTGTGAGCTTTTAGCCATGTTAGAATGATGTTACCTCCTCAAAAACAGACCTGGAGTTGTGTTTTGTTTCATTCACACATGTTTGAGTAACACTTTATATTAGTCTGTTTCTCCAAAGCTCAAAATGCTCTGTTCCACTTTGTGATGTCATGAAGTGGTAGTTTTCAAGTTAACAGCTACCTTTTACCCAGCTACCATACCTTCCCTTTAGTTTGAGATTGGCAATTCCAGGGCTGAAATTATTATTACATTATTATTACAAAGTTTAAAAACACAGTGGAGCACTTCCTGTATTACCACATGACATCATAAGGTGGAGTGTTTTTTGGAGTTGTTTGAGAGAAGAACCAGCGTAAATTATGCAGCATTTTGTGTTAAACATGTGTGAATGAAACAAAACACAACAGTGGATATGTTTTTATGAGGAAACGACATTATAACTTAGATCAGAAAATAGCGTAATATGGGCCCTTTAATTAAAAAACATTGGACGTGATGACCAAGTTGTTTCTGTTATAATTTGGTGTTTTGGTTTTCAAGAAGATTATCCAAACAGCAGAGAGCAGAATGAGTCTCACATGAGTCTCTCATTTGGGTTGCCAGTTTCAGTAAAATCCAGTTGGTTTAAACCTAAAAAGAGTCTCTCTGGTCTGAATCGTCACTACCAGCCCCTGCAGCTAATCATGAATCAGTGCTAGTGCAGCCTCTGCAGCTCAGTGAGTGAATTCTGGAGGTTCTGAGGTTTCACATGAGGCAAGTCCATATACTGAGAATGAGAAAAACTTGTATGTGTCCTCTATCTGCAGGTTAAGGTACTGGCAACACAGGTTTAGATGTGACTATAGTATTTGTTTATTTAAATCTGTAAACAGTGTAGATTTCATAAAGCGTAAAACATGTATAACAATGAGAAACTTGTAAAGAGCTTTTATAATAAGAAATAATACCATAATGGTGAAATATTCTTTTGCAACAACTTTGAATCAGGACTCAAATCTCACCAAAACATGAATGATGTATCTATAGGCAATGTATGGAAGAGGTGTTGTTTACACTCCATGGCAGAGCTAGTTTTATATGGATTTAATATAAATAAATTTAACGCTCTGAGGATTAAGATCTCTCACCTCATATCTGACTGGAGCTGCTTGGGTGTCAATGCAATTACAATAGACAGATGCACAAGTTTATATTCTCAGAGCTTATGAGTTTTCATCTAATCCGATTTGATCAAACTCTAAATTTGTACACGCCTTATAACTGCCAAGAAACTTTTGATTTTATTATTTAAACAAACCCTGTAACTTTCATTTTAATCTGTAATTTTGGGGCTGAAGTGGTCCTGAAATAATGGCTTGTTTGGTTACACTTCTATGGCGTATTAACCGTGTTGTCTTTCATTATTTTGAAAACAACGTATTAACATGTTTTATAAGTTTCGCTTTTATATTGTTGAAGCCCCCCCTCCCTCTGCTCTCCACGCTAAGTCACTCCCCCTTCAGAGCGCTAGGCCTTCTTGTATTGTCTTTTGTTTTTTTATTTGAAAAATACAGAACATGTAACTTTTAAAAGCCTTAAAAAATCATGAACAAATAGTTATTGAGAATGATTCAGATTTAGTAACTACTTAATTAATACCCTGACTCCTAACCCCCTAATAAAAGGTACAGTATGTAACTTTCTGGAGGTGACCTGCATGATTCCATGGAAATTGGAAGTTAAAGCCATACTTTGGTACATTCTCCATGGAGTTAGATGAGTTTTATACCAAACTGAAAGTCTATAACCAAAGGAAGAACATTTCCACGGAAACAAGCAGGAAGAGGCCCTCCTCCAGGCCAAATAAGGGTCAGGTTTGTGGAGATGCAAGCCTGCTCACAGTAAGGACACGTGTTTCTAAATTTTTCAGAGCAATTAGACCTGTCACGATAACAAATTTTGAAGCACGATATATCGCTACAGATAAATGCTGCGATAAATGATAATATCAAAACAACTTTATGCCACTTATACAAAGCAGAATAATCCCAGTAAACAAGTTTTTTAAAGAGACAGGATCCTTAAAAAGCTGCAACAGATATAATATTTAATTATTGAACAATAAGTCCATATTGTAATTATTGTGATAGGCCTAAGTGCAATACAAACAGTAACATAACAACTCTATTTTGGCTAAAAAGTTACATACTGTAGCTTTAAGTAGTTACTATAGAATCTTTCTTAATAAATTATTTTATCATTATGAACTAAGTCTTTGTTCATGCTTTAATAAGGCTAATTCATGTGTGCAGTTATTATAAAATGCGCACTAGGCACTATATCACAGAAAGGATTTACCTAAACTGCCTCAATATCTTTTCCCATACAGAATCTCTCTTGTATTATCTTTTTCCCACTTGGCTTTTGAGTTTGAAAAACATATTTACATCAGATTTCCACAGCAACATTTTAGCAAATAGAATAGCTTTTGTGCAATATCTTAACGGCCCCTTTATGTGTATCACAGAAAGGTTTAACCCAGATGTTTCCATATTGGATCTCCCACGAGTCTTTCATGTATTTATTATATATTTATTTACACTTGACTTCAAACGAGCCACTTTCCGACCGCCCGCCTATTGTGTAAAGCGTGTCCTGCGCATTACCTCTGCTCTCTATTGTAGCTGCCCGCAAGAGATAACAAATGAATGAAGTCCGCCTCCTCGAGATCAATACAGCCATACCGTCCGCTGTCGATTGCTGCCATGGTAACCAGAAGATTTTATTTTTTTTGTACACTCACCAAACTGAAAATGTCTGCTGAGCTCCTCCATCAAAGCCCGCCTCCCAGGAAACGTTAGCCTCCTTGTGTCCAGGGGAGACAGAGAGGGCGGTGGCAGCGTGTGGACTGGTTCCTATGAGGCAGAATATAGAAACAGTAGTTATGAAACTGGCACTAAAAGTCTACTGCTAAGGTTTAAAGAGGGGGTATTACACTTCTGTGGGGTATTAACTGCTCACACATAACATATTTAGACCACCATGGTACCTTTTATTGTTTTGAGGATGCTCTGTTCACTGAAAACGACATATTAAAATGCCTAAGTGCCCGGGAGAGATCGCTAGATTACTCAAACATGCACGGATGACATATAAAACCTCTTTGGGCATGTTTTTGATGAAGGAACAATGTTATAACTTGGAAGAAAGCTCCAAAAAGTTAAAGTATTTATTGCATGGAGGAGAGAGAGAGAGGTGGTATGCAAAAAAGGAATATTGAGTGATATGTATATGTATATATATGTGCGTTAAAACTACATAATTAAATACATTATTATGTTTTGAATAGTTTTGACTTAGATTTAGCTACTTAAGGTTAAGGTACACGAAATTTGCCAACTGCATTTGACCCATTCTTCAATGCCGCTAGGGCACCTCATCAGGAGCAGTGGGACCCATCTCCAGATTTTGGGCTAGTCTTGGTCCGGACTATCTTCGCTGGAGGATTGTACCTATTGTGCATGTTTTGTGTTGATGGGAGAAATCGGAGTGCCCAGAGAAAACCCACCCAGACACCCAGAAAACCCACCCAGACACCCAGAAAACCCACCCAGAACACGCAAACTCCACACAGAAAGGCCTGGACGAACCTGTTTCAACATCTTTGTGATAGTTTATGCTCAGCAAAAATATTTTTACCAATTAAACTGTTTTTAACTTGAACTGAAAAATCTTCTTAATGTTGGCAGGGTTGCCTCTCCACAGATCTGACCTGTAACTCGGCCAGATAGTGTCAAGGAGTTAATAATATCGATAACAGCAACAATATGTTTATGGAGACAAACAGGTAGTGGAACCTCTACCAGAAAAGTTAACTTTAGCTAATATAGATATTCTTTCATACTTATTTTTGTGAAGACCAAAAATAGGCTGGCACTTAAAGGGAGAACAGTGAGGCAGAAGCTGATGTAACAGAGCAGCAGAGGAAGGCAGACACACTTACCCAGCACATAGACCTGTGTGGAGGTGGTGACTGAGGCTACGCGATTAGCAGCGACGCACTCCCATGAGCCCTGGTGCTCCTTGGTCAGGGGCTGCAGCAGTAAGGAGCCATTGGAAGTAATGGAGTAAGCCACGCGGCGGGAGACATCCACCTGTACAAGGCAAAAGGATGTTAGGCAAATGGATACATAATAATACATTCACTCTAGGTGCAAGGGGATTACATTTGGAAAATCCCACAACTAGCAACATGGCCACATTAATTCTGGGGATTTCAAAATTGAATGTTTTTTGAGTGCTCAGAGGGAGCCGACTTACTAAACAGGTTATTGTGTATGGTTAAAAGTTCAAAAAAGTAAATAATATAACATAACATAATAACAAACGACATGATGATAATAATCCTACATGGTGCTCTGAATTGAAGTTGCAATATATTTGGTAAGACGACCCCCAAAAATATTCTGAAGCATATGTAACTGAATGTGTTGTTTGGACAAATTTAAAAGCAGTTTAAGCTTTTTAAGTTGAAGTAAAAAAAAACAATTTATTAGATTTAATGCATGTTGTAATAAAATATAATCGTTATTAATGGCATCTAATACAGCTAACACCTGTTTAAAGGCCCTATGCCAGATTTTTTACAGATATATCGTACAAGCAGCTCTTGAGGTCAAAATATGTCCTCTGTGTAATGTCTGCATCTAATCTAGTGCTCATAAAATCATCACAGTGAATAATTAGGATGCTGAGAATGCATAAGGTAAGAGAGGAATAACTTTGGAACACTGCAAACAGTCTAAAATGAACTTCGAGTTCTGTTTTTCATATTTTTAAGACAGTAAAAATCATGTACAGCGCCTGTAACCTGACCCCCGGTGTACAGCTTTACCTTGCTCCATGTGACATTGACCGTGGGGTCCTTGTTTGGCTGACAGGGCACCAGCAGACTCCTCCCCACCTCCTCTGTGTACTGTGCCGCTGGGACCAGGCTGAACGACGGGGGGTCCTGGGATATGCCAGAAAATTTGCATCAAGGCAAGTCCGTGACAGCACAGCACACAAGCTATCGACACCGCAGAATAAAGCCAAACAAGATCGCATGAAGTACTATGTGACATCACGCAAGACTGCCCTGATTACAGCCAGGTGTTTCTGATTACAAGAAGTGTGGACCAATCACATATCATACTCATAGACCCTCAGACTCCTTCTCTCCCCTTTAGTTCTCCCCTTTAGCTTTTGTATTCTCTTAGCGTTATATTTTTGCATTTGAAAAAATCTCTGAACATTAAATATGACTAAAATAAATATCTTGAAACTAGTCAGAAAGAAAAGAAATTGTCCAAAAGATAAATTAAAAAATTACTCCAATTAAAATATACATTCTTAATTCAACCCATTTTAACTTGGTATGAGTCCTTTTTTGCAGTGAACGGGGTGCAAATGAACTGGATTAATGGTGCATTGGACAAGATTATGGTAATAACAGAGGGATTAGCTGCACAATTAGCTCCCCAATTGCGCTGTCAGCGTGGAGAAGGGGCGTGCTGATTATGGCAGAGGGCCTGGACTCCACTGTAAAAGGTCAATAGAATGTCCTTTCTGTCGAGGTTTTTAATTCGCTGTGACAGATGTGGGCGTGTCTCATTAAAAACGCACAGAGAGATGGACGGCTGGGTATAGTGGAAAAGACAGGAGCTAACTTTATAAAGATACAGTTTAAACAGCAGTGAACTTCGAGCAAAAACATTCGGAACAACGGAACGAAAGTGGTATCTAAACTGACGCATTCTACTATAACGTAAGCCATATTTTTGTGTGATTTTTAATAACTACATAAAGAAGAAATGAATAAATGAATACCTGCAGCTTGACAGTGATAGGCCCCGATGGCCCCATGGTGCCGTAGCTGTTGTAGGGCGTGCACGTGTAGATCCCAGCCACATCGTCGTTGACTGTGGCCATGACCAGAGAGCCGTCCGCAGTCAGCCTCCAGCCCGGGAACTGCGCACACAAGCAGGAGGAATTATGAAACATTGCACAGGACACATATTTGCGCATAGACCTGATCAGTCACCACGGCAGCTGACTGAAGGGTACAGTGGGGAAAAGGAAAGCGGTAGTAAATAACATGATGGAACAAATCAACCACTGCTGTTTCCGTTAATTCATGTGTTGACGTTATGTGGTACCATAGACTGTATATATAAATGGACATCGCTAACCTGCTAGCTGCTCACCTTCCAACTCACTTTACATAGAAAAATTGTCACCCCTCTCTCTGTAACTGCTGCAGTGAGCCTCGTCATTCTGGTCTTAAGTTCCTGCTCTACATGATGGTATTTTTATTTCGCTACTTTGTCCGTGAATCAAGATATGAACATTAATAACAGACAAATCATGCGCCTTCTTTCCCAGAGGTCGCTCCCGCTAGCGTTAGCAACAGGTTTGAATAACAGCATTGCTAAGCACCCGCTCTCTGCTAAACCAGAGGTGCGGGTGGGTAGGGGCGTTACCTTCAGCAGCCTCGCTCCGGATTGGCTCTTTGGTTGCTATGATACTCGCGCTCGGAACTATAACTTCTAGCCTCGATAAGCTTCATTTGACTGGAGCCGAACGCTATGGCTGACGTCACACTCATTAGTCCTCTTCTTTATACAGTCTATGTGTCGTACAAACAGAATTACAGAGTTGTATGAACTATGTATGAGACTTAAATATATATATAAAATGCAAATAATTAAAACTAAGAGTATAATTGGATTGCATGTATAAAATATAAAAAGTTATACAGTACTTCAATTAAGGATATTTGATTTTGAAAAAAATGGAAACTAAATATTGCACCTAACAAGAAATAAGAATGTTATGTTAATGAAAAGTATATTATGTTTTTGGTAGTTTTTCGTTTTGTTTTTTACTTTACACGCAAAAGCTCAAATCTATGCCATTGTATGTGGACTTCAAAAGACAGAGGACCACCTGATGACATCATGGAGTGGAGCTCAGGATTACTGAAACAAACCAGAATGAAACAAAACGCAACTCCAGCTATTTGTTGATGAGGTAACTACGGAGATGGGTGGAGAAGTCGAAATGCGCGCTTAAAGCTACAGTATGTAATTTTTTAGCCAAGTATGTAACCTTTTTTTTTTGTTGTGTTAATTGCACTGAAAAATATAGAAAAACATGTGGCGTACTGTGAGTAGGCTTGCATTCCACAAACCGGCGTACTGTGAGTAGGCTTGCATCTCCACAAACCTGACTCTTATTTGGCCTGGGGGAGGGCCTCCTTCTCTTCCTTTCTATAAGCTTCCACAGTATGTCATAAAATCTATTTATCTCCATGGTGAATGTTCCAAAGTATGGTTTTAACTTTCTATTTCCATGGAATCATGCAGGCGACTTGGCACCTCCAGAAAGTTACATACTGTAGCTTTAGAGTTAGTTAAGAGTAATGTAACTGCGTACTATCCATATCCAGGAAACGTTATATATTATAGATACAGTATAGAGACTAGCACAAGCCGTCTTTAAAGCCATCTACAAACAGAATTTCAATAACACACAGTATCTCAGCATGTGTCTCTGTAAGCTAACTGTATATACACTTTATTACAGAATGTATTTTTGCATCCCTTGACATATGAACATAGCTTCTTCTATAACACCCCTAAGCTTCGTAGTCTCTGCAGCTGTGAGGGACTGACACACACATCTGAAATATCTCATAAAGTGCCTGAGCTCCTGTTTTTCTCCCAAACATCAGGATTTTGTACAACTCCTCTGCTCCTTTCACCACATCCCAGGTTTGAATAAATAAGCCACTAGAACACTTTGAAGAGCTTTTAGTGGAGCTGTCACTTTAGTGGTCAGTACAATTATTTTTAGGACAAAGGACAGAACGAAGATTGGGTTTTGTTTCACTCAGAGGAGGGTAGAGTAGCCACAAAAATAATACTTAATGGTCTAATACGCCATGTTTTTTCCATATATTTCAGACGATATTTGTCTTGCCTCATTACAAATATAATGTACAAGCAGATATTGATGTAAAAATAAGTCAGCTGTGTGCCATCTGCATCTAATTACAAAGCATTTTATTGGCCGGTAATCAGGAAGTGCGTGTTAGCATGCTAGTTGTTGTTCATTTTACTATTGAGGGTTGTGAAAAGCGCTCATAAACTCATTGCAGCGAATAATCTTAGTCTTGTTCAAGTACGAAGTAGTGGTTTAAGAAATTACTCAAGTAAAAAAAAAAAAATGTTTAAATGCTACTCAAGTAATTATAAAAGTACATTCTACAGGCAAAACATGTTCAAAGTACTGTCAACTATATTACTCAACTAAAAGTAAAAGCATGGTATCTGAAAACTACTCAATTACTACTTCAATTGTATTTAAAAATGACTGTAGTGAGTGTATTTGAGTAAATGTCACATACATGTTTGAGTAATCCTGCATATTTAGTCCGTGTTCCTCCCCAAAGCTCAGAATGTTTACACCTCACTCTGCTCCAACACATGAAGGTCCTCCATACAGCTTCGTTTGACATTATAACTGCTTTAAGTTTGACACAAACTGCTCCACTCTTCAGTGTGTAAGCAGATGCAGGCCTTGCTCCCTCTGCTGGTGTTTTTAATATGACAATTACAATAATGCACAGGATTTACATGGCGCCTTTTTTGTAGGTATTTTCCTGACAGATAATTTGAAGAAACACTACAGGGAATACCTGGGAAAGGACTTCAAAGTACTTTAAAATACCCAAATAATGCATAATATTAGTACTTTAAGACTCCATGTGGTAGATTATCACTGAATTTCTCTTGTTGTCTTGTCTTAATCATTAATGTTGGCATATCTATTTTTCCCCTACGATTCGTATCAAAGCTTCCCATCTCCTCTCCTCCTCTTATCACATCTCAGGTTTGCACAAACATGCCACGGGAACACTTTGAAGAGCTTTTAGCGTCGCTTTCAAAACCCACATCTGAGTATCTGTCATTTTCAAATTTATTTATATATTTCTTGCCGTTGCCTTAAAGCCTCGACACAAAGCGCGTGTTGTGCTTTGACTGGCTGCAAAACCATCCCGGTTTAATGAAGTCAAAACTGCTATTATCCGGCCGTGACATCTTTGCCGGAGCTGGGATAATTGGCGGAAAAAAGGCTTCGGGGGGCGATCACATTTCCTGAGGCGCGTCCCGTCCCCACCGTGTCGGAGCGGTGATGTTGAAAAGGTCCAAAGTGTGAACAAAGAGGAGGCGGGCCAGTCCGATGGTACAAAATGAGCAGCTGAATTGGCTCTGTGGGTGCCAGGTTTGGATGTTAGCTAGCTAGCTGCGTGCATATGCAAAGTGCTCAACCTCCTGCGGGCTGTTAAAGCTTCGTATTATCAAAACATGACCAGATGAAGTGATGTTTTAGAGAAACAAAGTACGAGTCTTAATAATACATTATCAGGCTTTTCAAACTCATTTTGGAAACACGAACCTCGGTCGTCTACAAATTAATACTTTAAATCCTCTGCACCCATTTTTTTTTCCATGTCTTTTAGCAAAATGTTGTCTTCTCCCAATACAGATATAAGGTAAAGGCAGCTCTTGAGGACAAAATAAGTTTGAGGTGTCGTCTGCATGTGTCATCGCGGTGAATAATTTGGATGCTTGCATAAGGTGAGGGGTAACTTTAAATAATTTTCTGATGCAAAGTGAATTGCAGCCAGAGTGAAGTGAGCCGTGATCTCTTCCTATTTGAAACGCAACGGTTAGCGCATTAGCTATGTCCATTTATATATACAGTCAATGATTATAACATAGATAAAAAATAGCGTCATATGGGGCCGTTAAGTTTTATATATCTTAATTTTTTTTTTGTGTGAAGAAGCTTAAAGAGTTCAGTACAAACTGTCTTGAATGCTGTGATTACGTGCACAACCACCTGTCTAATGCCATATGCCATCCACTGAGCGCTAACACCTTTATATGTGAAAACGCATGCTATTTAAACTGATAATCTCTTTCATTACAATCTGTGAAAGACATGAAACTTTATTTTTTTATTATCATCACTTTTTAAAACCTTCACACCACAGATAAAGTATAATATCTGCTCTCAAAACCCACAAGATAATTAGCAACTACTGCATTTATGTGTTAATTAAATATGTTTATTGACTTATTTTTTTGTCAGGAGCTAAATAGAATTATTGTAATAAGACTATTAATGAAATTCTGTAATTTACTTTCTGTTAATTATAAGATAATTTGTCACATTATGACAACAGAAATTAGAAAATCATTGGTTTCGACAAGACTGATTTTTGTCTAATAATTTTTCGTAGCTTCATGAGTTTCAATTTTAATTAGGTTACAAACTTGCAACAACAAACACATCACCCACATGATCCATAATGGAAAATCACTAGCAACACCATAATAATAGGCTTCATATATAAGTACTTTTGGATACTTTGATGTAATTAGAGTAGAAAATAGTGATATCAAATCTGTTTTGCATAAGATATAATCTTTAAAGAGGGGGTATTACACTTCTATGGGGTATTAATTGCTAACAGATAACACATTTACATCACTGTGCTATCTTTTATTGTGTTGAAAATGCTATATTTGCAGAAAACAACATACTAAAATGTGTAATTATGCATCCCACTAATGAAGCTGCAGCGTCTGAGCATGGGCTGAGCATAGGACAAGATGGTATTGCTAACCACAAGGAGGGTTCGAATAGGGGCCAGGAGAGATTGCAAGATTACTCAAACATGTATGGATGACATCTAAAACCTCTTCAGGCATGTTTTTGATGAGGTAACAACATTATAACCATAGACTGTATATATAAAAGGACATAGCTAACCTGCTAGCCGCCGCGTTCCAAATAGGAAGTGATCGTGGGCGCTTCCGGCTCCATCGACTCTAGTTCCAATTCACTTTACATTGAAAAACTGTCACGCCTCTCTCTGTAACTGCCACAGTGGGCCTCATTATTTTGGTCTTAAAATGTCGTATTAACCCCGCTCTACATGATCCTGGTATTTTTATTTTGCTATTTTGTCCGTAAATCAAGATATGAACATTAATAACAGACAAATCAATCACAAACATTGACTGACAGTGTTGCTAAGCACCCGCTCCCTGCTAAACCAGCGGTGCGGGCGGGAAGGTTACCTTCAACAGCCTGGCTCCGGATTGGCTCTTTGGTTGCTATGATACTTGTGGTCAGAACGATGAGCTTCACTTGACTGGAGCCAAACGCTATATATCACACTCACTTAGTCCACTTCTTTTTACACTTTATGATTATAACATGGTAGAAAGCTCCAAAGAGTGGATTTCGCATAATACTCCCAGTTTAATGTATATTTTTGAAACCATGTTACCATTATTACTACTATGCTTCAATTACTTTTGACAGGAGAAGAAAGTTGACTCATTATGACTTGGTTTGCTGGGATGGTACCAGTGCTAAATATGTATCGTAGTTTTACATCAGTTAAATGGCAAAAAGTTGGGAAGAAAAGTACAAAAATACAGGATGTCTTGGTGAGTTCTAAAATGTCATCAACACGGAAAATTCCATCCAAAACGCAGGGACCATTTGTGCACTCGGAACTTTGCTTTTCTGGCAGTTCAAACCTAGCAAAATAAAGGGGTGGTCAATTATTTTTATTACACTAATCAGAACTATTGTGCGATAGTGGACAGTATCGACCGGCAGCCTCACTATTTGCGTCACTACATCCTGTCCAATTGTGTCCCTGTGAGGTTTTTGCAGAGTTTTTGCTAAAATGTATAAATATTTAAAGATAAGCCATTGGACAGAGAGCTGCGGGCGGACGTCACTGACAACATGTGAAACACTACATGAATAAAATGAATACGCCACTGGAGCACACGAAGATAGATGTTTGTGTCTCAGTGCTAACGCTAATGCTACATTTGAGGCATAATAAATATTAAAACACAACCACAAACTGAAGTATTCTACAGATAAATACAATTGGGTATTTTATGTTTTCCGATTTTAATAAAAGTGACTGTTAGCTAGTGCTGCTGTGCACAGAGCCTATTTAGACAAGTTTTGGCCCTTCTTAACATTATGGTTGCTAGGTAACAGTTATGAAATTACCTCTATATTTGTCATTTCTGCTGCCTGCGTGTCTAACAGGAAATAAAATGACAAACTTCACCAAAAAATCTCAAATATAACTATGCTAACTATGTTTTAGTCAAATGAGTAGTCTAACCTACATGTACTTTAAACTCTACTGTCATCAAATACAAGTAAGTGTTTGTTTGATTTCTCCTGCATATTTTATCCAACCCCTCTCTCCAGAGCTCAAAGCACTCGATTCTACCTTGTGATGTCATTAGGTGGTCATACATGTAACGCTCCTCCGTGTACACTCTGATACCTCATTGAAGTTAGCAGCTTTTGTTTTAGCCTCTATGGAACTGTTTAACTTCTGAGAGCAAGTCCTTGTGCCTCCTGCTGGCAACCATGGCTTTTTGTTTGCCCAAAACTCATCAGTTTGTACATTTTATGGCCGGTAAAAAAAACCATTTTTTTCATCATATTCCTTGTCAAAATCTGCATATGTGTGAACAATTAGAAAGAAATCAGATCACTCGCATCAGATGGAACTTTTTACATGACATCTCAATAATGCGATAACTCCAGACATCAGCTTATGATCAGACTTTTGGTGCAGATGTAAACATAACCAGTGTAGGCCTATTACGTTTACTTTCTATTCATTCACACACAATATACGCTGTAAAATTTGAAACTGCAGTAAAAATTCAAATAAAAAATCCCTGAATAATGCATTATATATAAGAGCCTAATGCAGTTTTATTACCATAGAGAGGTCGAGTGGCTCCCCATCTTTGGTCCATTCGACTCGCAGTAGTGGTGGCTGTGCGATCGTAGGGCAGGTGACCAGGCCGTCTTTACCCGTGGGGAGGTAGGTGGACTGGGGCGCCCGCAGAGCCTTAGCCGGGTCTAAGACGGGAAAGGACCATAGTTATTAAAGCACGCTAAATGTATATGGTTTTGAATGCTGGGATGACAATATAAAAATATCGTCTAACTAGAAAGCGTTTTACTGTCCGAGAATCAGAAAGCGCATGCTAGTCGTTGTTAGTTAAGTGTTCTGTCTGCATCTAATTATCAAGTGTTCGATAATCACAAAGTGGGTGTTAGCATACTAACACCCACCCACCCAGCTAACTTGTTAGCTTTACCGTCATGCTTATAAACTCATCGTGGTGAAGAATTAGGATGCTCAGAATGCATATGGTGAGAGAGGAATAACTTTGGACCACTGCAAAGACATAATACATATTTTAAGAATAATTTTGTATGCCATTAAAGTCACCTATCTTGCATTTATTCACTTTTTTTAAAAACATTTTTTATATTATTATTACTGTTACGGCCCCAGGCCTCCAGCTCCTCCCACAGCCATGTGTTTCCCTGCTGCGAGAGGAATAACTTTGGACCACTGCAAAGACATAATACATATTTTAAGAATAATTTTGTATGCCATTAAAGTCACCTATCTTGCATTTATTCACTTTTTTTAAAAACATTTTTTATATTATTATTACTGTTACGGCCCCAGGCCTCCAGCTCCTCCCACAGCCATGTGTTGTCCCTGCTGCTGATCTGTTTCTGCAGGCAAGCATTGAAATGACAGACCTCTCCTGCAATTGGAGCATTGCTCATAAGCTGACACCTGATTGGCTCCTGGGCCCTGTGTGTGGATTGGTGCGACGCCCTAGAGCCTGGCCACTCCTGGGCCTTCACCTGCACCTGCCACGCCTTAAAAGGACCCGCCCCCTGCCACTCCTGGCTGCTGGATTGTGTCAGTGAACAGCATGCCACTTTTGTGTCTCTGTGTGATTGTTGGGACTTTGTAAATTGAGACACTTGTAGTTCTGGAATTTATCTACTTTTGTTTTGTTAGCTGTATTGTTTAAATTTTATATTGAACACTCTGTTAAGAGCCTCTTTTTGTTAGTTTTTACTATAACATTCCTTTTTAATAAATTATAACTTTAGTTTTTCCAATCTTCCATCTTGTTTTGTTACTTCCCCTTTCCCTAGCTGAGCTGGGACGTAACAATTATTCTTCAGTGTTTTATGTCGCACTTTATCACCGAAGAAAGTTCCTAGTTTGTGAATTGTGTTCACTGACAATGGCAATAAAAGTCTTCTGATTCTGACATGTGTTTCAAAATACCTGGAAAAAAAAAACGCATTCATCTGATTTCTAACTTGGCCTGATGGCTTCAGCTGCTTGTCTCTAGGGATGCACAGATACTGGTATCAAATATCAACAACGATTCAAGACTTTTTACAGGCTTATTTTGTCTAAGTTCAGTCCCATACAGGCTAAGCAACAGCATGTTCATGGAGACAAGCAGATCGCAGACACTCCACCAGAAAAATTACACAGTGCCCCTTTAATAGCAGTAATTTCTTGAAGTTGACTGCACTGAAACAAAGCAAAGGCTCACGGTGTACGTAGTCTGCGCCATCTGCTTTTTCACCGTTCTACTCAAACAATACATTTTAGACCCTGAAATCCAATACCTTGTACAAACCCACAATTGCTCCTTTTGATATTGCAGTATTCCTAATAGCAGGTATTATAGCAGTTTTTACCGCTTTATTCGCATATCTATGGCCAATTTGATGCCGTGGGAATGACTACATATTGCACATTTTCACTCCAAGTCCCATCATTCAGACCACATCATGGTTGTGCTTAGAGTTGCGCGTTCTGCCTGTAAAATAGCAGCCGACAATTTAAGTAAGGATTTATTTTGTTTTCAGCGGTCTACAAGTGCCCTTCAGGGAAAACCACTAGCCGACTGTTTCATGGACGGTTTCAAACGCTGATGCAATAGCGGTGGATGTTTACCGGGTGAGCGCAAATGTTTTAATGGTCTAAGCTGTAACAATATGGCGGGAAATGAATGTTAGCCACGTGTTAGTGCTAATGATAAACGACATTTTGTTAGCGATTTCACGGCTTGTTAGTGGGGTGTAGTTGTGGTTCGGTGGAGCCTGTACCAGCAATTATGGGTATTAGGAGGGATAGTTTGAGTAGGGTTGTTAAAACGTATCCTGATCGTAACTGATGCTAAAACTAGTATAGAAAAAAATGGAATTTACACAAATATATTTAATGAAAAAAAACAACACATTAATAGGACAAAACTGGGCTTGTCCTAAATAGTTTAAAGAAGACATATTATTCTTGTGTCTGCTATACAGCTATAATCTATAACACCAGTGGATTATCATTATTATAATTTGAACATTTTAAATCGCAATATTCATCTAAAACAACTTAATAAAAGAAACAAGTCCGCTGACGTCTGCGTTAGAAAACTGTGGTGCACAATAATAGCAGACGTCACTGTAAATGTCATCACAACAAAGGGCCGATGGATAGATGCACATTCAATTCAATTCAAGTTTAATTATATAGCACATTTAAAAGCAACTTCAGCTGCCTAAAGCGCTTCACATAAAAGTCAACAAAAACAAATATACACATAATAAGATGCATAGGAAAAGAACAATAAAACACCAAGATATCCTGTCTAGCAAGTATTAAATGCCAGGGAGAAGAGGTGGGTTTTCAGTCCATTCTTAAACTGTGTTAAAGACAAAGAGGATCTGACAGGCAGAGGGCGCTGTTCCATAGTCTGGGCGATGCCACAGAAAAGGTTCTGTCACCTCTGGTCTTGAGTCTGGCTTTGGGCACAGCAGCAGGAGCTGGTCAGCTGACCTCAGGGCTCTGGGTGGAGAATAGTGCTGCAGTAACTCCCTCAAATAAAGAGGACCCATAGAGTGCTGACATTTAAACACAATCAATAACACTTTGAATTGCACTTGATGTGAAATAGGAGCCAGTGCAGGCTGCACAGCACAGGCATGATGTGCTCTCATCTCAGACGAGCTGCAGCGTTCTGGACAGTCTGTAAGCACTACAGGGAGTTATGGTCCAGCCCCACATACAAAGAATTACCATAATCCAGATACGACAAATGACAAATGTGTGGATTGCTTTTTCAAATGAAAGAAGCTGGACTTTATGACAGAGCTAATGTGCTTGTCCGGTTTGAACAGAGTCCACAATCAACATGAACCTAGCAAGCAAGAGATTATTTTTATTTGTACCAAAATGACTACGTGACGCTGCCAAATCCTACGTGTATCACTGATTAAGAAAATAAAACTGGAAAACAAAGTATAGAGCAGTGGGTGTGACTGGTGGCGGTGAAAACGGGGGTTGAGCAGAGCATTGGCGTCTTGAATACAGGAGTATAAAGATTACTCATACGTGCATGAATCATGCTAAATACAGCTTCGAGGGGGTACACAATAAAGGGAAAAAACTAAACCATGATTAAAATCTCTAAAGAGTCGGTTTTACAGAATAGGTCTGCTTTAAAACTGGCCTTGAGCTATATGAGAACTAGACTACACAGTAATATTAAATCAGATATCATTTTGTGTTGAATTACTAATTACTCTGCGACCTGGCCCTGGTTCAGCGAAAGAAAATGGATGGATATATTATTGTGATGGCTTCAAGATATATATATATTTAATGACACAATAAACTATTCAAACGACATTCAATCTGACTGAACATGTTTTGCTTCTTAAAGTCATTACTGCTGTCAATTTCATTTCCCTGTGGGGGTCCTGAGTTGATTGCATGTTTATTTTGGGAAATCTTGGCGTAGAGTATCCAGTTTTTTTGCTTAGTATTGAAATTGAGTTTGAATTTCTTGTAAATAAGATTCTGGAAGTGCTTACCCAGATAGTTCTGAAAATAGGGGCTCAAGAAGGTCCTTGAAGGCAAACGATTGATAGAGAACAAAAATACAAAGGTCTGTCTTTTAGTGTTGCTTTAAATTAAAGGTCCTATATTACACAAAACTGACTCTTGTGAGCTTTAAGCCATGTCAGAATGTTGTTACCTCATCAAAAACATACCTGGAGTTGTGTTTTGTTTCATTCACACGTTTGAGTAACCCTTTATTATTAGTCTGTCAACATCTCTAAAGCTCAAAATGCTCTGTTCCACCTTCTGATGCCATGTAGAAGTAGTTTTCAAGTTAACTACCTTTTACCTTTTGTTCAGTAGAGACTGGCAAATCCGGGTTGTGTGGGCTGAAATCATCCCAGTGATTCTAGTGAAGATGTATGGAGTTTAAAAACACAGTGGAGCACTTCCGGTATTACCACCTGATGATGACATCACAAGGTGGAGCAGAGTGTTTTCTGTTTGAGAGAAGAACTCAGCCTAAATATGCAGGGTTTGTGTGTTGAACATGTGTGAATGAAACAAAACACAACACACAACTGGGTATGTTTTTGATAAGCAAATAACATCATAACAGATCAGAAAGTTGTGTAATATAGACCCTTTAAGCCAACCCATTTAAACTCACAACCAAATCTTCATGAGGGCAGAGTGAAAAACACCACACTGTATTTAGTCCTGATGCAGACGTCCTGTTCTAGTCGGGGTTTAGCCCTGGTTCATTCCATGTTTAGTTCCTGTACAGTTTTGGATAGTGTGAATGGAGACTTTGATTTAGCCGCACTTTAGACCTGGTATTTGTGAGTTTCAACTTCCTGTTTATAGATAACATTTTGCGGACATTTAACCATTTCAAAGATATAATATTTTGTTTTGAACTGTTAATTTCAAATTTTTCATCACCCGAAAATCCATTGATAGTTCTGTTCACGAGGGGGTATTTTACAACTATGGGGTATTAACTGCTAAGATGTAACATATTTAGATCACCATGTCGCCTTTTATTGTTTTGGAAATGCTATATTCGCTGAAAACGCAATAACATGTTTTATAAGTCTCACTTTCGTTTTTGGTAAGTCTCCCTTCCCTTTGCTCTCCGTGCTAAGTTACTCCCCTTCAGAGCGCTATCACAACACAATCAGTGTGCATCTCGAAACTACTGCACATCGGATCAGGTTTGTCAAGTTACTGTGTAGTTTTGTATCGTGCTTTTGCATATTGAATCTTGTCGTGTGGGAGCATGGGCGACGTAGATTTGTGGGCGGAGCTTTGTACAAAATCGTACTACTAACCAAAAGGAGGGTTTGAATAGGGCCTGAGAGAGATCGCTAAATTACTGAAACGTCCATGGATGACATTTAAAAACTCTTCAGGCATGTTTTTGATGAGGGAACGTGATAATATGGTAAAAAGGACAAAAAAAATCAATTTCGCGTAATACCCCCTCTTCATAGACCTAGTGTGAAACTGGTGGTACTCAACAACCAAATATTTTCTTATATGGTACTTATTGAGAAATGTGTAAGAACCACTGATCTAATACATAGATCAGAGACTCTGGAGACACCTACGCATCACGGTGAGGTTAGCGGAGGCGGTCGGCGGGGTCAGCAGGCCGTTGGTGGGCATGCACGTGTACGTCCCAGAATCCTCCGGGAGCAGTCTGGAGATGAGCAGGGTCCCATCCACCATGATTTTCACGCGGGACTTCAGAGAGCTGCCAGAGAACACAAAAGACACGTTAAAGAACACATATTATGCGCTGTTGTGGCTTTAATTCCCTCTCAAACGTGCTTTTGGTCACCTTGGGATAAGTATTTCATCTTTTTTTAACTCAAAGAGGGACTAAACACCTAAACTCTGCCCACAACCACATTGCAAATGGAGCTGATGAACTGGGCAGTGCCTGTGGACTAAAGAAAAGAGGGAGGCGCAGGGTCTGGGGGTATAAGGGACAGTGTGATTGGTCTAACAGGCATCCACACTTCAAACTTCGCCCCTGCAGCTAGGTGTTCGTAATCAGAAACACCTTGCTTTAATCAGGGCAGTCCTGCGTGATGTCACCAACTACTTAAAAGTGCAATGATCAGTGAAAGCAGCACACACTTATATTTAGACGTTTTAGACTAGAAAGCTGCCAAAACATTACTAGGAACAGTAGACAATAGGATTAAAACAACAAAAAAGTTGATTTCGTGTTTAGATCCACTTTAAAATAAGGTCTAGGTCTATAAGCTCCTGAATAATAAAAAAAAACAAACAAATTAAGTCCTTATCTCCCATGAATGATATGCTAATAGAGCCGTGTGTTTGTTGTGAACACAATTTGACCACAGAATGAGTCCGGATATGGTTAATGGACTTCAAAGCTGTTGGAGAAGTTCGGACTTCTACCTGTGACGTAACAATTTGAGCAAAATGCAAACAGAGTACTTTTGAGTGCTCAGAGAAAACGACTTTAGATTAATGACACAAGCGTGAATTAAACAAAAAGCAATTCCAAGTATATTTTTGATGACGGGACAACAATATAACACGGTTAAAAGCTCCAAAATGTCAATTTGGCATAATATGTGTCCTTTAAAAACGCAGCTAGCATGACAGCTATCAGAAGAAGCTAGTCCAAATACGTCCATCTAAATGCATTGAATCTGGATGTGGGTGAGTGTGGGAGCTGGGACACATCTCTGGAGCTGTGTGCATGGAGGTGAAAGAAAAAAAAAACACCCACTCCATTTAGACACGCTCATATTTAGAGAAAGCAGAGGCCGAAGACAGCATCATGTAACAGCTTATGTATGTGCTGCAAGTAACAGTGAGAGATAGTTTGTCCCATAATGTACTTGGAGGTTTTTTTTTTTTATCTTAAAGGGGATATAACTATTGTATACATGCATGCACACACACACACACACACACACACCACACACACAACGCAGACACATATATATAAGTCATTAGCTTGCTCAAAGTTGTATTTTGATTGATTCCACACACACACACACACATATATATAAGTCATTAGCTTGCTCAAAGTTGTATTTTGATTGATTCATGCGTGTTTCACTAATCCTGTGTTGTCCTGCATTTGAGGCTTGACTGCTCCGAAAATCTCTGTTTTCACCTATCCCATGTCCCCGCCCACATCTCGATACTTAGTTGTAATTTTTTGTAAAATGAATGAGTCCTACACAGGGTTAAAAATGTTAAGTAGCCATTCTTCAAAATTAAAAAAGACAAAAGTAAATTGACATTAGCTGTTTTAACTCAACGTTGAATTTTACTGATGAAGGCTACAGCACCTTATTGCTTTGCCCAGAATATTCCACGGTATGGCATTAAACAATTGGTCAGATCTCTGGAGAGGCGTTCCTCCTCCCATGCGTGTTTTTCAAGATTCTTTCAAGAAATAAATGCCATAATGCGGAACATTACAGATAGAATCTCAATGAAGACTTCACCTACTCGTGACGTGACGTTCGTGAGCGAGTCGGCTCTTGTGAACGGCTGGAACCGGATCTCATTTTTGAAAAGAGGCGGATCTTTGTCTTTCTAGTTTTTATTCATTTTTATACTAAGTAACACTGAACCAACACAAGAGTCAGTACAGAAGCAAAGCAGGCAACACGAGTGAGAGCTTTGTGCACAAAAAACTCATTTGGCATCACAATAACAGCTGTTTTAAAAATTATTATTATTGTAGTGCAACGTTTTATTTAGATTTTGAATACTATGAAAGGGTAAAGTCTCAGTTTGAACCATTTTAAACAAATTGGAGCCTTGGTCGATTCTCTCTGTGATTAGTTTGTAGATAAAATTAGTTCTCACATTGCCTTCTGTCATATAAATACGTAATAAAAGAGCCAGTCTTTTTGGAACGAATGGATCCAAAACATTCGGAAACCAGAAAAGAGCCGAAAGTCCCATCACTATTTCCTACTTCACTAATAATTGTACTTGAAAACACCTCCATAGATAAACTAGTTAGAACTACTCGTGTACATCTCAGATAATAATAATTTTGCAGTTCACATCGTATCATTAACATAAAGGTCAAGGTCACTGACAGAACGTGACCAGTATGTGGCTCTGCTTGGTACAACACTGTTTTAATCATGAAGCGGATGTGGCTAACGTTAACAGCAGCTAATGAACTCCATATTGATTGAAGATGTTGTGATAGCAGTGGTGCGCTAATGAGACATCGACCACACAGAGTCATAACCACACGGCTAATACTACAGAGGAAGAACTGCTAATTGTTATTTAATAGACAAATAGGAAATGTTAGTTTGTGCAAGAAACCCCGTGCCAGAAAAATCAGATATTTTTCCCAAACTTCCGGCCTTAAAACTAAATCTTATTAAATGGCACCTGTTGGACTGGCCATGCTTTTTGTAAGAGCGTTTTTGTGATTCTCAGTGGGAGGATGAGGAGGCCGTTTTGAATCATTTCCCATAATTCTCGGCGCCTCTCCCGGATAGAACTGCTTTAGAGAAACCTCTCCTCACTGTTCTTCCTGGCTCCAATTCTCAACCATTTCAATTTTCTTTTTAAAGTGATTCCGCAATAGGATTTGAATTCAATCTGAGCTCCCTGTCTTCCGGGCGGAACAGTGCGCTGTGCCTGAATTCATTACAGCTGGAGATTGTGGTGAAATTTGGATGAAGAAATGAAAGATTCATATCCCAATGATATCACATATGACAGCTAATGGCTTAACAAAGGGGGAAAGAAAAAAGTGGAGTGACTTGGTTTTAGTTTAGCAGGATAATTCAGGATTTTGAAACAAGCGGACATCTTACCATGGCTTCTTCACTTCATCTTAAAATATTATCTATGTAAAGTAAAAAGTGAAGTAAAGTTAGCACTTTAAAGAAGACCTATTGCTGCTATATAGTTATAATCTATGACACCTGTGGCTTAATGGATAGCACATCACATTAGCAAAAATGACTATGCAACACTGCCAAATCCTATATGTATCACAGATTAAGACAATAAAATTGAAGGAAGAAGTCAGCAAAGAGCGTGGGTGTCTACCAGTGGAGGTGAAAACGAGGGTTGAGCTATGACGTCTTGAATACATGAGATTACTCAAACATGTGTGAATCACTCTAAATACGACTGAGAGGGTAAATGAGAAGGAAAAACAAATGTAACATGGTTAAAAGCTCTGAAAAGTTGATTTTACAGAATAGACCTGCGTTAAATATCTCCATCTCCATGGAGATGTTATTGGTCTGCCTGGAGTGTTACACAGTATGGCATTCAACACATCTGTTGTGTATTTATTCAATTACAGAAAAACGTGTAATCTTATGGTAAGCAGGCTCACCTCTCCACAGATCTGTAACTTCACCTGTTCACCACTGAGACGCCAGGCAAAGCTATAGCATTTGTCTTAAACATGCTTTGAAAAACCTGCATTCTTACTACAAAGCTGCCTCTTCACAGATCTAACCTGTAACTTGGCCTGAGGGCATCCATGAAGTAGGACTGCAACTAATGATTATTTTGCTAATTTATTCATCGATTAATCGATTAGTAGTTTAAATCAGTAAAGCCCTTTAAATATGTACCTCCAGGATGTCCTCAAGCGGCTTCACATCAGCTTTATCTGAGACTAATTTCATATTCAAAGACAAAAGTGTTTTAATCAAAAACAAAATTTACACATTTCCTGTGTTATTTGTAAGCAATTCCTGATCTGTCATATGCAACAATTAATTGAATACTAAAATAGTTGACTACTATTGTAGGGGCCAGTGCGATTCCAGCTCCCACAGATGAATGCTGCCGTTGTGTCCTTGGGCAAGACACTTAATCCCCCTTGTCCCCAGTGTCTGCGTACACTGGGGTGTGTGAATGGGTGAGTGGTCTCTTGATGTACAGTGCTTTGAGTGCCTTGAAGGTGGAAAAGCGCTGTATAAGTGTGTCCATTTACCATTTATTTCAGTAATCAGTTGTGATTAATCGATTAACTAGTTGCAGCCCTACCATGAAGTTTAATGACATACTGTAGAACACTCCAGACAAAGCAATAACATATCCATGGAGACACGCAGGTGGCAAATCATCCAACAGAAAAGTTAAATAGAGCATCTTTAATGTAATAGGTGGGGTAGAAAGTTCACACTATCTCATAAGCCTTTTCCACATTTTGAATGTGTAAGTTTTTCACAGCTGAACAGAGTTTTTCTCCAGTAAGAGTACAGCGCTGTTTCATCACCAGGCGGTGTATTAATGCAACACTTTGGAGAGACACTGTTCTGTTGACTTCTACAATATGTGTCTTTGATTTGCCCCCTCCTACTGGAACGCTCTGTACCCCTGAATTAAACAGCACTTAAATGGAAGACGTCTTTACGCTCACCCTATGTTACGTGAAGGTGAATGCTTTCATAAAACTAAAATAAAGATGAAAATAATATGTACTGGTGTAACAATAAAGTAAGATCACTACAAGTCACTACCTAAACCCCAGCACTTGCAGCCAATCATGAATCAGTGCTAGTGCAGCCTCTGCGGCTCACTGAGTGAGCTCTGGAGGTTCTGAGCTTTCACATGAGACATGGCCTGTCCATAAACTGAGAAAAACTTGTGTGTGTCCTCTATCTGCAGGTTAAGGCTCTGGCATCCCAGGTTCAGTTGTGATTGCAGAACCTTTTTAAAATAACAGTAATAATAATAATAGTGCTTTAGTCTTATGTAGCGCTTTTCCATTTATTCCATACTCCATTGTAGCCACAGTTACCCTGAGCTGGACTTACAGAAGCGAGCGACCAACACTCACGCACACACCACATTTATACTAGGCAATGTGGGTGAAGTGTCTTGCTTAAGGACACAACTACTGGCGCTCCACTGTGGCACTTGGAATTCCCAGCGGCCTCCCATCCAAGTACTGACCACGCCCAGCCCCGTTTAGCTTCTGAGATGTGACGAGATCAGACTTTGACAAGGAGGTTTGGCCAGGCTACATACAGTCCCTTTAGCTAAGCATATGTCTATGCCCCCGTTAACTAGCGTGTATGAGAAATGAATGCGATGCTAATTACTGCTATACAAGTACCCTCATTTGACTTGATTGTTCTTCAACTCAATTACGCAATTCTTCTATGACTCATAGCGTATCTGCGACATACTGATGCAGAACGCTCTTTTCAGTCTAACTTTACCTGTAGAAGTGAGAATTGGCAATTTGTCTGCAGTGTTTTACCTCTGAAGTTGCCAGGTTGGAGAAAACTAAAGCTGCCTTATGCAACCATGTGAACCTTTTTCTGTCTGTCAGTGGAGTGATGCCATCCCACTTCAAAGACACAGGTCTGACTTTAACTAGCTCCAACAAACCTCCACGATTAAAAAATAATAATAAATGTGGTCTGAAAAGTTACAACAGTTGAACGCTTTTTGGAAGTAGGGGAAAACTTTTCAAACTCACTCGACGTGGTAGACGTTCTCGTTGCCCTTGTGCCACACGTAGGTCATGTTGGGGGGGTCGGACACGGCCTTGCACTGCAGCAAAGCACTCTGGGACATGTTGAGCCAGGTGCTTTTGGGCGGGGTGACGATCACGGGAGGGCCTGCAGAGAGAAAAATGTCTATATCAAAAGAATGCTAAATGAAAAGCATTTGTTTCACCAGACTATATTCATTTGATCATTTGAAAAGACTTGAAAGAGGGAGTATTTTACTTCCATAGGGTATTAACTACTAACGCGTAACCCATTTAGATCACCATGTTAGCTTTTATTGTTTTGAAAATGCTATATTCACCGAAAACGACGCACTCCCCCTTCAGAGCGCTATCACAGTTTTATTAGCGTGCAAATAAAACTACTGCTCATCGCATCAGGTTTGTGAAATTGTAGTGTATTGTTTTGTATCGTGATTTGTACATTTATGGAAAATTGCCTTACGGGAGCATGGGTGACACTGGACAGAATCTTACAGCTAACCGTAAGGAGGGTTTGAGTCGCAAGAGATCGCTAGATTACACAAACATGCAAGGATGACATATAAAACCTCTTCAAGCATGTTTTTGAACAGTAACATTATTACATGGTAGAAAGAAAAAAAGTCGATGTTGTGTAATACCCCCTCTTTAAATGACTTAAAAAAAAAAATAAATAAATAAATATATTAAAGGACCAATATGTTTTTCACGTCTGATGAAGATGTATGTGTGTGTGAATGAACGAGCTGACTCACTGCCAAACTAAATGTACTTGTCGGTACCAATAAAGTAACCTTGAACCTTGTTTTCCAAAACAAAAATGAAATCTCAAGGTGACTGTGCATTTTCAGTCATAAATTCTGGAATGAGTTGCTCTTACATATTTCTGTCTCGAGGGGACCGGGCCTTTGCTGTAGTTGGCTCCAGACTCTGGAACAGTCTTCCTCTGGGTATTAGAACAGCCCAATCTTTAAATATGTTTAAATATTTGTTGAAAACTTATTTGTTAGCACTGGCTTTGAACGTGAGCTGAGCAGGACTCTTGTATTGTATTGAATTTGTTTTGTTCTATTTAATTTTTTTATAAGATTGCATTTTATACTGTACAGCACTTTGGGCAGTGGTGGTTGTTTTTAAATGTGCTTTATAAATAAATTTGACTTGACTTTGACTTGAAATGATTCCTTATAACTCACTTTTTGCACTGACTTTTAACTGATTCTGATATGTTGTTCCTTTGTGGGTTTTTTTTTCGTTTTCGCTATTTTACCTGTTGTTAAGCACTTTGATGCGCTGTGACGTTTTTAAATGCTTTATAAATAAAGTTCGATTGGATGTAACTTAAAGATGTACTATGTAACATTTCTGCCATCTGCTTGTCTCCTTAGAGCTACTTTGCCTGGAATGTGCCAGGTGTTTTTTTGCTTAAAAAAGCTCAAATTTGGTCTGGTGGTGTCACTTGCTTGTCTCCATGGAGATAGATAAGTTAAATGCCATACTATGGAACATTCCAGGCAAAGCAATAACAGAAGGTAGTAACCATGATTCTATTATTGCGTTTTTGTACTCCTCTTTAGTATACAAACTGCTAATCAAATACGTTTAATTGTAGTTTTAGATCAACCAGCAAGAACATATCTCTAAAAAACACATTTTGAATACATTATACCAATATCCTTTAAACGTGCACTATGTAACTTGTCTCCATGGAGAGATACTCTGCCACTAATGTTCCACAGTATAGCATTAAATACGGATGCGCCAATCCAGCTTTTTCAGTTCCAAAATTGATCTCAATACTATGGCTTTAAATATCTTTAAGTACATTTTTTTCAGAATCAGAGCCAATATCTGATACCAGCATCGGAGCATCCTTAGCCTTAACTGTAACAATCTTGCATTTATTACTGTAATTTACAGCTGTGTTTATTGCTCAAAAATATCTTTACGAACATGCATTCTTATTGTGAGCCCCTCTCCTCAGATCTGACCTCTCACCTGCTTGTCGCCATGGAGACAGTCCGATTTAATGGAACATCTTAGGCAAAGTAACAAAACCTCCCATGGAAACCCTCAATCATGAAAGTTAAAGAGTACACCTTTAATTTGCTAAGTGAGACTGGCCGCTTGCGTACCCACTTTCATCTCTTAACTTAACTAACATTTAGAGCTTAGTCAGATTTCATCCAAAGAAGCCATTAGCCTAATCCATGTGGCACAGCTGCACCATAACAGCGCCAAACCCCTCATAACCTCCACACATTAGAGCGGATTGGCCTTAATATAACGCGATTTCACTCAATGTGGCCACTGTAACTGCTGAAGGGTTTTTGCACAGCTCAGATGCATTTTCCCAGAGCGAGCAGGAGCGAGTGGGAGGAGCGGAGGACGCAGAATCGAATCCCACGGCCGTCTTATGCAGCAGTGTGTCGGTGTAATCCAATGACACACTATGCCATTTGCATATTCAATGTTTTTAGTGCCTTTAAAATGGATGGTACATGAGGCATATTATTAGGTATAGCGCTTCAAATGTGTTTATTTTAAAAGTCCAAACCCTTCTGGGATTGTTAAGGGATGATTGTTTGATGAATAAGGTACACAGCAGCTAGAAATAAGATGTGAAGTTGTATCAGTTGTTGGATCCATCAATCCAAGAGACTATTACCTTCAAAAGTGTATGTTTAACCACAAAGATGTCTGTGTAATCCCTCAGTCGTCCAGATATGAGCCACAGTAAAAGAAAAATTCAAGTCTGTCACTTGGGCAAAAAGTTGCAGGAGTGAAGATGTTTTGCTGCTCATTCAAATGAGTAATAAGGGGGACCATGATCGCAAAGTAATCAGATGATTTTGCTGTTTACATTTCATTTGAATAATCTTCTAACTCCAGACAGACATCTGTTAATAATCACATTTTGAGTAACCACAGCCAGTGAGTAAATTTCACAAACAGGGAGTAACTTTACCACTTTTTTAATTTATTTTTTTATGGTTTGAGCCCTTTGTTGAGTTGTTTGTGCCCTTTTTGATAATGTTTTGTTATGTTCTTTATGCTCCTCTTATGCTCATCCTTGGGTTTGTCAATAATAAATAAATTAAAAAAAAACAAAACAAAACAAAAAAAGAAACCAAAAAAAACTTCACCACACTGTCGATAGATTTTTTTTTTTTTTTGGGAAAAAATAAAAATAAATAAATAAATAAATATAATAAATGTTAACTGCAATTGGTGTGTAGATTATAGTTGTGTGTAATCCTCAGAATTCCACATAGACAAACGCTGGTTACTTTGCTCAGTTGAGATTGCAATTAAATGTTTCCAAAGGCAACAACTTATGGTTATTCTAGTGTAATGTAAAGTAAATGACTTGAACTGAGGCTAAAAATAGTTAAAACTATCACTATATGACATCACAAGGTGGAACAGAGCATTTTGAACTTTGAGTTATCCTGCATTATTAGGCTGTCTCCAAACATCTGAATTAAAAAAAACAAAAACACAACTCCAGGTATGTTTTTGAGGAGGTAACAAAATTATAACATGACAAAAAGCTCACATGAGTCAGTTCTGCATAATGTAGGACCATTAAAGTGTATACCGCAGGTTACTTAACAGTATATGAATTTAGTAAAGATCTTGCCTACGTGCAGCAGATATGACATACGTAGAGGTAATAATTAAATTATGTTTGCAATTTTGCCAACCCTGAGGACAAATCAAGCTTTCTGTGGTATAAAAAAATGCTCACAATTACATGCAGTTTCTCAGCGTGCTATACCTGTTCCGTAACTGTTACCTAGCAACCATAAAAACTTGTCTAAATTACACAATTGTTATGATTAGACAAATAAAAATAACAACTGCCACTTTTCTTCACAAACTGTCACTTGACTGATGCAAATCTAAGATAAATATTACCAAAGACACTATCCCACCAAACCAAGTAACAATTAGAAAAATGTATAAATCTGTCTCATGCACTTTAAATAAGTAGTCAAAACTGAAATGAGTAAAACAGTATTCGTTGTTATCTTTCTGGCATATGTTGAAATGGCGATCCCAGTGGAGTAGGTGTCTGGTTTTATAACACAAGACTTTTCATGGATGCGACAGGTAAAATGTTGGGCACACTTCGGGTTTGTATCAGCTCCTGGCCTCATGATGCAATGGGGAGAAATGGATTTAAAGAGCAGAGGCTCCCAGACAGTCAAAGCACATCCACTGCAGAGTGGAGGAGGTCTGTGGAGCCCAAGCGACAGCACGAATGGGCCTGTTAAGAGCAGATGTCAAAATGTGTCCATCGTCTATTATATGTAGTCAACTGTTCTCAGTGTGTGCACTAGTTGGACTATATTCACAAATAGTTTAATTTCAATACGTCTGTGTGATCCCTCAGTCGTCCAGGTATGATCCATAGAACTGACCAGAACTGAAGAAGCGGTTTGGACGAGCAGCGAAACGTCTTCACTCCTACAACTCTCATTTTGTTGTTTTTTATCTGTGTACGTGTTTACTCTAATTACATCCAAAACATTAGATATAATAATGATAATAATACTTATCTACAAAACAGCCCTGTTCTACAATCTGAAAATGATCTTATATTGTCTTATTTTCTTGTGCAAATATCAAAATGATGAAGAAAATATAGAAGATAAATGATAATACTCAAACTAATTAATGCCACTGACACAAAAACCCAAGAGCAGATTTAAACCACAAAAACTATTCTAAATCTACAATATTGTTAAAAAATTATAATCTGCAATAAATAAACAGCAGAATGAAACACTTTAGTACTTACTTTGCATCTGTAATGAGTCACAGAAGTTATTAATTCAACCGTTTACAGCTTAAATCTCATCATCTAGCCAAAAAATAACAAAAATTTCAAATGATGAATACTGACGCCAGAAATATATTGTTCCAACTTTCAAATTTTGAACGATAAGTCGATATAGTAATTAGCGTGACAGGTCTGTGAAGCAGAACCGTCCTCCTGGCTGCGAGGTGCACACTGACCTTTGACATTGACCCTGGTGCTGTGGGTGGAGGTCCCCTGAGAGCTGGAGGCCTCGCACGAGTACTGACCCCCGGACTCCGCATTCACCGCGGGCACCGACAGCGCTCCGCCCTGGAAACATCACACACAACAAGAATAGAATGAAGAATCTATTATGGATGGATTATGTAACTGTCTACTTTTGTGTAGGGCTGTGCAAAATTGACTTGACATTGTTCTCTCATCAAAAACACGCCTGGAGTCGTGTTTTGCTTTATTCACGCTTGTTTGATGAATCCTTGTTTAGTGAGTCACTCCCTCTGAGCCCCATAAAAAACAAAAAAACAAAACAAAAAAAAACGCAATTTTGATATTCCCAGTTTTGTGACATCACAGGTAAATCTGGAGGCCTTTTTTGTGCTGTTTTTAAGTCCATACATCAAAATCTGAGCATTTCTGTCGTCAAATCGCGTTCATTATAACTCCATGGCAACGGCTCTTATTTCTTTTCAGTCAAAAACCCACGGTTCACAACAACAACAAAAATATTGGAGGGATTTTGATATGTACATTTTTTAATCATTAAAAGTGTACTGCATAACTTCCCGGTGCTTGTCTCTACAGTGGTGCTATTGCTTTACTTTGCATGGCATTAAACTTAAAGTTAAACTGATGCCACCAGGTCAGGTTACAGGTCAGATCTGTCGAGAGGCGACACCGCACAAAGTAAGAATATATGTTTAAATTTATTTTTCAGTTATAAAACACCTGCAAGTGAATAAAAGCAAGCTAGGTGAGTTTAATGCCATACTGAGGAAAATTCCAAAACTCCATGGAGACAAGCCAGCAGCGGAGCCCCCACCAGTAAAGTTACATAGTGCACCTTTAAATAATACAAAATCCTAACATTGTATTTTGCAGGTGACATGTTGCAGATGTAGTGCACAGTTTTAAAAACTTTGCCTGCATAACAACACTTTATTATTTTATCTATATTAAAGGGTCCATTTAAAACTTTTTACAAACTGTTGCTGCAGTCTATCTCTGAAAAAAGTTTTTGCATTTAACTTGCCTTGATCATAAGTTATTTTGCTAAAACTGCTCTGCTTTTCACATTAAAGGTCCGATATTACACAAAATGGATTCTTGTGAGCTTTAAGCCATGTTATAATGTTGTTACCTCATCAAAAACATACCCGGAGCTCGCACATGTTTGAGTAACCCTTATTATTAGTTGTTACCTCATCAAAAACATACCCGGAGCTCGCACATGTTTGAGTAACCCTTTATTATTAGTCTGTCTACATCTCCAAAGCTCAAGATGCTCCGTTCCACCTTGTGATGTCATGCAGTGGTAGTTTTTAAGTTAACAGAGATTGGCAATTCCAGGCCTGAAATGATCCAAATGATTCTAGTGAAGGTGTACGGAGTTTAAAAACACAATGGAGCACTTCCTGTATTACCATATGAAACAAAACACAACTCCAGGTCTGTTTGTGATGAGGAAACAACATTATAACATAGATCAGGAGAATAGCGTAATATGAGCCCTTTAACTTGTGCCCAAATATATGTCAGGTTTTTAGTAGGTTTTATTCATTCCTTCAAAAATAAACTTTGCAATTGTGAATTTCATATTATATCATTACAAATGTGGTTCTGTTCAAGCCAATTTAATCTTCTTTCTATCAGATTAAGGACAGGTGCCATGGAAACAAAATGTTATTGAAAACCATTTGTCAAATTTAAGAGCCTGCTGACTTTGTAAAGCCTCAAATGTCACATTCAAATGGGCTTTTTCCACATCACCACCTACTGTTTACTCATAGGGATTACCAACATTATGAAATAGTTTTTTTTTTTTTTTTTAATTACAATGTTTAATATCGGTATGGGGAAGATAGAAGGTGTTTAAACCCACCTGAAGAAGGAAGACGTATGTATTTAAAGAGCCTGTAATTTTAAACTACAATTTTGTCTGGCCCCAGTACAGATATATAATAAGCAGCTGTTGAGGTCAAAATATGTCCACTGCGTGCTGTCTGCATCTAATTATAAAGCGTTTCAATGTCCGATAATCAGGAAGTGTGTATTAGCATGCTAATTGTTAGCTTTACTGTGACGTAGGATTAATCGCAATAATAACTAATCTTGCGAACATAATTTCCTCCACAAACAACAATTCTACAAACCATAACCCTGTAGTTTAGATCTGTATAAACATAGACTGTATATATAAATGGACATACCTAACGTGCTAACTGGAAGCCCCCAGTCCATCGACTCTGGCTCCAATTCACTTTCTATTGAACAACCGTCACCCCTCTCTTCGTAACTGCTACTGTCAGACTCGTCGTTTTGGTCTTAAAATGTTTGTATTAACCCGCTCCACATGATCCTGGTGTTTTTATTTAGTTATTTTGGCCATAAATCAAGATATGAACATTAATAACAGACAAATGAGGCGCCTTCATTCCCTGAGGTCGCTCCCCTAGCGTTAGAGATATGAACATTAATAACAGACAAATGAGGCGCCTTCATTCCCTGAGGTCGCTCCCGCTAGCGTTAGCAAAAGGTTTGATTGACAGCGTTGCTAAGTGCCCATCCCCTGCCAAACCAGTGGTGAGGTAGGGATGGGGCGTTACCTTCAACAGCCTCACTTCTGATTGGCTCTTTGGTTGCTATGATACTTGCGGTCAGAATTCCAAATATGGAACTCGGCTCCAAATTCGCCCCCATAACCGCTAGCCTCAATGAGCTTCATTTGACTGGAGCCGAACGCTGTGGGTGGCGTCGCACTCACTTAGTCCATGTCTCTATACAGTCTATGTTCTTGTATTAGTTTGTCAGCTCATATTCCATGAGTTCGTGCAACCCTGTGATGTCAAAACTACACTCTGGCCTCTGAAAGTTTTGAAAAACTCTTATAAACTCATCACGGTGAATAATTAGAATGCTCGAAATGCACAAGGTGAGCGAGGAATAACTTTGAACCACTGCAAACAATTTAAAATGAATGAAGTAGTTCTGTTTTTCACGTTTTTAAGACACCAAAAAATCCAGTGCCGTGCCTTTAACACGTCCCCTTAGTTAGCTGGCCTCATTTTCTCTTTTGTGCTAGTACTTCTGCACACACTGAGGCTGTTAGTGGTCCTCATTTAGCCCCCATGTGAGTCCTGTTCTATGTGTGAAACTTAGTGGTTTTAGTTGGAGACTTTCTGAAAATAGGAAGAAAATTGTCTCTACAATTGTGTGCCGGAGAACCCACTCCGACGAAGCAGGATTTAAAATGTAGGAAACTAATAGAAAAAATGTCTGCTACCGAAATCTGGTCTGGCCGCAATATCCCTCCCAATTTAACACGGGACAAAGAAAGACTCAATCTGTACAAGCAGCAAGAAGGTAGGGTAAAATTATGTATTCTAGCTGGAAATTGAATATGAAATTGAAAAAAAAATATGTAGAAAGCAACATTCAGGCGTAAAGTTTTTCTAAGTCTATATTCCCGATTTAAGAGCAGCTCATCACTGAACAAATTCTATATTCTTATATTTTTAATTATGTAATCATTAGGGCTGCGCGATTTTGAAAAAAACTGTCAGAATTTGTCAGAAAAATCGCAGTTAGACAAATTCACATTTTAAACCCATCCTTGAGAACAGACAAAAAGATTGAACCATGAACGATTAATTTCAGTGCTTCAGTGTTTGTGCAGATGTAAACTACAGGGTTAGCACTTTTTACACAGAACAAGACAGGAGATTTCGTTGTTTACAGAGGAAATTATGGTACTTTGCGATTTGGAAATTGAGTCCATTAAAATTGGAATTGAGATTAGATTGTGAATAATCTTGAACGCTCTCTCGTTATGTTTATGTTACATCAACGGCAAAACATACGATCAAACGATGTGTCCAAATCCATTGCAAATAACTTGAATTTGAGTCATTTTGATGTAGCCTGTATTTCTTCAACAGTGATGTATTAAAAGTATCTATCTGCATGGGAACAAGCAGGTGATGCCACCAGATCAAGTTACAGGTCAGCTCTGTGGAGAGGCAAGCCCGCTCACTGTTAGACTGGAGAACAAGTATAGTTAAAGAGGGGGTATTATGCAAAATCAGCTTTTTGGAGATTTCTACTATGTTATAATGTTCCCTCATTAAAAACATACCTAGGTTTTATATGTCATCCATGCATGTCTGAGTAATCTAGCGATCTCTCCCGGGCACTATTCGAACCCTCCTTACAGTTAGCAGTACAATTCTGTCCAAAACTCAGCCCACAAGCCTACGTTACCCATGCTCCCGTACATAAGTATACAAAAGCAGGATACAAAACAAGACACTACAGCTTCACAAACCTGACGCGATGTGCAGTAGTTTCATAAGCTTATTAACTTATAAAACTTTTTACTACGTTGTCCTTGGAGAATATAGCATTTTCAAAACAATAAAATTTAACATCTAAATATATCTAATATGTTACATGTTAGCAATTAATACCCCACAGAACTGTAACGCCTCCTCTTTAAGCAATAGAAAGGTCAGTAATTGAATAAGGTAAAGATTAAGGTACACTTAACTGTCCCCGTAGGGACATTTGTCCTGTCTTTGTCCAGAAAAGTTACATAGTTATTTTAAAATCCTCTACCCACATCTGTTTGTATGAGAGTGCTACTGGGGTCATAACTTTTCATGTTCAAACAGTGCGTACAGAGCTGTTAGCATTTATCTGATCTGACCTCCTTTGGCTTACCCCATGTGTGGGAGCCAACTATCATCTGGAGAGCTCCCAAACTCCCCTCCCACTGCACTAAGTGTGAGTCATGCTTCTATACACACTACGGTATCAATGAATGGAATGGAGAGGGGAGCTAAATTATGCTAGTTCTTTTGAGTTGAATCATTTGGCCTTAGCTTGCATCCTGTTCCTTATCGGAAGGGAGTTTGATTTGCAATTCCGAGAGACGTAATTAGAAGAGGGACTGAAGGAGTTTGAAGAAGACCGCAGCCAAGTCATGTATGGAAAGCATTCAGACTGTGTAATTGTTATCAACTAATGGTTTACTGTTAATTAGGCTAAATCTAGATTCTCCGTTTTCTAGTATCGATATTCCCCCCGGAAGAGAAGCGAGAAGCGTGCAAGAAAAGCGAAAATAGAAAAATGACACGGACACTATCGTGCATTATATCTGCCAAGGTCTATGTCCGTACAGTGTCGCGGAGAACCCAGGCTTTCACCTTATGATAAACACATTAGATCAACGCTATGTGATTCACACACGTAAACATTTGACGGAGGTACCGGCCCCACGAATGTACCTGTGGGTGAAGGATGCCGTTAATTCCAGCCTAAATGCAGCACCGAGAGTGGCCTTTACTTGTGATGGCTGGACATCCCGTGCTACGGAATCGTATGTCACCATTACAAGCTATTTTGTCAACGAACACTGGAAGCTAATTTCCCACGTTTTACAAACTAGAGCCGTGCATGAAAGTCACACAGGGACTAACATTGAGGAGCTACTCAGTGAGGCTCTTGAGGAATGGGACACCGCTAGCAAAGACCCGGCTATTGTGACGGACAATGCCACTAATATGAGCGTCGCTGTGGAGCTCACTGGCATGTTGCATTTCAAGTGCTTTGCCCATACGCTCAACCTGGCATCACAGCTTTGAAACTACCTGTGGTCGGCGTCTGTTGGGTCGTGTGAGACACATTTCAAACTTTTTCAGGCGCAGCACAACGCCACGCACTCTGCCAGAAGCCAAATCAGCATTATTCTAGGTTTAATGAACGTTCTATGTGTGAATATAAATGCAGCATTTGGTTTTAGAATCACAGCAATGATTTAATAGTTTCACTGTGAGCTCCTTTAGATCAGTCAAACTGCACATGTGTTCAAATAATTGTTGAGCTCGTATAAGCTCTGGATGATGATGACCAATGCAGCTGAGCACTTATTTGAGGTTGTATTGTTCTAGTTAGAAACATCCATTAACTGAAGATTAAAGATTCATAAATGCAAGATAAATGCACCATTTAATGTTTTTTTTTTTTTTTTGGTGAAAATGGGGTTGATCATTAAGTAAGGGGCTGAAAGCCTTTATTTTTTTCTGAATCGTATCGTATCGATTTGAAATATATCGTATTGAATCGTATCGAAAATACACTGTATCGAGATACATAACGTATTGTGGCCTGCATATCGAGGTACGTATCGCATCGGCAACTTCTTGGTGATACCCAGCCCTACTTAAAGGCCTTTCATTTGAGTTAAATTTGTCTTGCTCCAGTACAGATATATTGTATAAGCAACTCTTGGGGTCAAAATAAGTCCACTGTGTACTCTCTGCATCTAATTATCAAGTCTTTCATTGTTCGAGTATTAGGAAGTGCACTGCTGGCATACTAGTTGTTGTTAGAACTGAAGAAATGCTTGGATGAGCTGCGAAATGTCTTCACTCCTACAACTTTTTGTTCAGTTGAGAGATTTTACTTTTGGCTTTTACTACAGTTGTTACCATGTTACTGTGATGGCAAAATGCCCCTCGCAGTGAATAATTAGGACGATCGGAAGTCAGTAAGGAATAACGTTGGCTCACTGCAAACAGTTTTACCATTAACTAGTTCTGTTTTTCCCTTTTTTACGACAGTACCGTTAAAGAAGACCAATTGTGCTTGTGTTTGCTATATACTAGTTATAATTTATGACACACGTGGATCATTATGTTATAATTTACACATTTTAAATCACAATATTCATCTAAAACGACTTAATAAAAGAAACGCTGACTTCCGTGTGAGAAAATTGCGATGCCCAGTGGGAGCTGGTGTCGCCGCAAACGCCATCACAACAAAGAGTCATGTAGCTGTTGGCACCTTCGATGGAAAGCAGCACATCACACTAGCGAGTAGCAGATTTTTTTTTTTTTGTACCAATATGACTACGTTATGCTGCCAAATCCCACATGTATCACAGATTAAGAAAATAAAATTGGGGAACAAAGTAAATACAGAGCAGTGGGCATATGGCGGTGAAAATACAAGTAGATCTGCAATATAGCGTCCTGAAAATAAGTGATTAAAGCTTGCTCAAACATACACAAATCACTCCAAATACAACTTTGAGAGGGTAAATGAGAAGGGGAAACAACTACAACATGGTTAACAGCTCTGAAAAGTCGATTTTGCATTATAGGTCTGCTTTAAACACATACCTGGGGTTGTTCATTCAGTATGGCTATTGTCAACAGATGATTTGCAGTGAATCCTGGTGAAAGTCTATGAACTGAAACTTCAACTTCAAAGTTTCAGTTGCTTTTATACAGGATACAACTACGGTTAAACTGAAAATGTTAGGTTCCCCATTATGAAATTCGTCTGGAGCAACCTGACAGGAGCCATGAGCAACTGCAGTGCACGGCTCAGAGACTCATTGCCATAGCTAGAGGATTAGTCTATTTGGGCATGTTTAAGGTTGATGGGGAAACCAGACTTTTTTTTTTTTAATTTCAGGGATGTTTTTGAGGTGCAAACAACATAAGAACTACAAAGCAATTATGTACACTACCAGTCAAATGTTTGGAGACACGTTTTCATTAAATTTTCCTCTTTATTTTCATCATTATTTAGATTGTAGATTCTCACTGAAGGCATCAAAACTATGAATGGACACATATAGAATGTAGTAAACAAAAAGTGCACTTGCTTAAGATTTTAAACGTTTAAAATAGTCACCCTTTGCTTTGAACTCTGGTTTGCACTTTTGGCATTTCTTCACCCCGATGCAGCACACCAGTGAAAACCATTTCAGGAGACTTCATCATGAAGCTCGTCGAGAGAAGGTCAAGGGTTTGCCGCGCAGCTGACAAAGCAAAGGGTGGCTACTTTGAGGATTTGAATAGAAAATATTAAAAATACTTTGTTGAGTTATTTCACTTTTTTTCTTTGCTACATAATTCCATATATCTTGCATCATATATTTGATGTCTTCTGTTTGTATCTAAAATGTAGAAAGTAGTTAACATAAAGAAAAGAAAAACATTGAATGAGAGGGTGTGTCCAAACTTACCAAACAACAAACATCTTAATACCAGTATTTTCATAATCATCAATATATTTACATTTAATACAAACTTCGGCTCTTGTTATCTAAAGTGAATAATGCAGTTTTATATCAATTCTATATACTATTCTTAATTTGGCTGAGGTAATGATTAAGATAAGAGAAACTTTACTTGTCCCACAATGGGGAAATTCCAGTGTTCTAATGCAAGGTTCACCAACAGCAGGAAAATACAAAAATATGCAATCAAAAATAAAGATAATTAACTACTAAAAATAGGTATGAAAACAAACTAAACCTTGGTCTGGAAAAATAATCTGTTCAAATAAATCTGACAGTTTGGAATCTATTTTAATGGATTCTTTTTTCAGACCAAGGTTTAGTTTATTTTCATCCCTGACAGTTTGGACTGCTCACTAACGGTCTTCCTTAGAGTGGTCATGTGATGTTGCTGTGACGTGTCCGGTCATCTGATTTAAACAGGTTTTGGCGCTGTCTTCCTACTAGTGGAGGCAGGAGGACAGCGCCATCTGCAGTCTGACTTCTTCAGGACAGTATACCAGGACTGTGAGAGTAAAAAAGCCCCCTTGTCCCAGTTTAAAGTCCCATGGGCATGTTTCCGCATTTCGATCACCTCTTTAATCCAGTGATGATGTTTGCTGTCCTCTGTCCCTATGATGTTGACTGACTGCAGATGGCGCTGTCTTCCTACCAGTGGAAGCAGGACGACAGCGCCATTTGCAGTCCTACTTCTTCAGGACAGTATACCAAGTGTGTGAGAGTAACAAAGGCCCCTCGTCCTGGATTAAAGTCCCGTGGATAATCCAGCGACAATGTTTGTTGTCTTCTGTCCTTATGATGTTTGCTCCGTCTCAGTCCATGATGTGGTTCTCTCTGGGAGATCTTTTTTACTCTCACAAACCTGCAATACTCTCCTTCGCAGTGTTTAAATCAGCTGACCGGACACGTCACAGCAACATCACGTGACCACTCTGAGGAACAGCGCTAGTGAGCGGTCCAAACTGTCAGGTATGAAAACAAACTAAACCTTGGTCTGGAAAAAGGATTTATGAACACCAGATGAACCTCATTGGACTATTAAAAATAGACTTAAATCTAACACAACACCATGCAAGTAGAGCGAATGAGAGAAAGGACAAACAAAAGTCTTCTTACTAGAGAGATAAAACGTATTGAAAATAGTCTCTTTGTTCATCTCATTAGTGGCTGTCTCCTGTTCTGTGTAATATCCTGTCATCACCTCTTATCGTTTGTGTGTTTTAAAGCTCACGTGTTAATTACTTTACACCATGCATGAGGGAAGTTTACCGTCTGGAGCACTTTGCCGTCTTTGAGCCATGTGATCACCGGAGCAGGGTTGCCGTTGGCGACGCAGGTGAGAGACAGCGAACTTCCAACCAGAACCTCGACGACAGGAGGCGGAGCTTTGGTGAGAGTGGGAGGGGCTGGAACACACATACAGCAAAAAATAAATTAAAAAGATAAATTACGAAACAATCATTCTTGTATAGTTCCTTATTAAGCATTCAAAGATATGTCAAGATTAATCTGCTAATCTGTTTAGAAAGACAATTTAGTCATTTAATTGAAGGCATTGTACCAAATTTCCATTCATGTATTTGAGCACTGTACTTTCGGCTCCTTTGTGGGATCCGAATCTTTTAGATCTGTTCATGTTAAAGAACTGTTCAAAAGACTGGCTCCTTTACTGTTTATTTCTATGACAGAAGCCAATGTGAGAACTCATTTTATCTATAAACTAATCAAAGAGAGAAACAACCAATGCTCAGATGTGTTTAAAATGGTTCAAACTGAGAGTAGGAGTGTGTTTAGCCTTTCAAATGATGGAACTCTACATAAAATGTTGCACTACAATAACAATAATTAAAATAAACTAACCATTATTATCTTATCAAATATGTTTTTTGTGCACAAATCTCTCACTCATTCTGCCTGTTCTGCTTCTGCACTGATTCTATGTCGGTTCAGTGTTAATCAGTGTAATAATGCATGAAAATTGTAAAGAAAAAGATTCGGTTCTTTTAAAAAATGCGATCCGGAACCAACCTTTCACGTTAAGGAACCGTTCAATAGAGCCAACGCGTTCGTGAACGTCACATCACTAGTACAGATATATTGTATGAGCAGCTCTTGAGGTCAAAATAAGTCCACTCTGCACTGTCTGCATCTAATTACGACGCGCCCTATTGTCAGGAAGTGCACTGTTAGCATGCTAGTTGTTGTTAGCATTACCGTGATGGAAAAACTGCACTGGCCTCTAAAAGTTGTGAAAAAAAGATAAACTCATTGTGGTGAATAACTGGGATGGATTTTAACTGGCTGTTTATGTCACATTAACTTCATTTTATCATTCAGAAGGTTTGATTTCATAACGCTGGTCGGGTGTTACAGAAAATTATTTAGACAACGAAAATGCCACTGTTGTGTGGTCAATAATTGTGTGAAGACGTTTTATATGTTATCCATGAATGTTTGAGTAATTTAGCAAACTCTCCCAGGCCCTGTTTGAACCCTTCAGCCATGCAAAACAATACACTACAACTTCACAAACCTGATACGGCGTGCAGTTGTTTCATTAGCGGGATGCACGCTGATTGTGTTGCGATAGCGCTCTAAGGGGGTGAGACTTAGCGCAGAGAGCAAAGGGAGGAGAGACTCAGAGCGCCAAAAATATAAATAGTAATATTCCATAATACCACCTCTTAAAAAAATACAAATCTTAGGTATCTGTACTTTACTTTACTTTGTTACGTTCCACCTTTGGTATCTTGTTGAAGGACACAAGGAAACTTCTCAATGGTCAGAACTAAAATCAACATCTAACCTTTGACTAAGCTAGCCACTTCCCCAATATCTTAATTGAGTAGTACTACTATAATCCATAAACATTCATTTTATGTGTCAGCCAAACTGCTTCCTACCAATATTTTGAAGTTGGCATACCACTGAAACCTTAATAGAACTTTCCTTTATATTAGCAATAAGTCATGCGATTGTCAGCCCATGGTGTAGTTGTGCTTAAGTGCAAGTCTCCCTTTATTTGATGCATCTGAAAAGTGAAATATTGACGTATACTTTATACTCCCTTCGCTCGGTCGATATAGCAATTATTGTCTGGCACGTACTATGGCAATGAGCTAACAGAAACACTAGTCTTAAATGTATTTGCTGTTAGCATACATTTTTCAACAAAAAGTGGCTCCGTTCTTTGTAATAAACACAATGCTCTATAATGATTGTTATGTTTAGTAAGCACTTAGAATAAGAGGCATATTACAGTAGTTATTTTCTAAAACACTTAAAAGAAAGCGGGCAATACTTGGTCATTTTGTTTGTCATTCATTCATTAAAGAGGGGGTATTACACTTCTATGGGGTATTAACTGCTAACACGTAACATATGTAGATCACCATGTTACCTTCTATTGGTTTGAAAATGCTATATTTGCCAAAAACAACGTATTAACATGTTCTTCAAGTTTCGCTTTTGTTTTTGATGCTCAGAGTCTCCCCTCCCTTTGCTCCCCATGCTAAGTCACTCCCCCTTCAGGGCGCTATCACAACACAATCAGTGTGTATCCCATTATGAAACTACTGCACATCGCATCAGGTTTGTGAAGTTGTGGTGTACAGTTTTGTATCATGCTTTTATGATACATATTTATGGAGAATTGTCATGTAGGAGCATGGATGATGAAGGCTTGTGGGCTGCGCATTGAACAGAATCTTACTGCTAACAGTGAGAGGGGTTCGAATAGTGCCTGGGAGAGATCACTAGATTACTCAAACATGCACGGATGACATCGAATACCTCTTCAGGCATGTTTTTGGTGAGGGACCAACGTTATAACATGGCTCCAAAAACTCAATTGGAGCACTAGACTTTTTGTCGCTCAACTTTTCCCATCCAGAGGTGATAATTCCCGGGCCCTAATGCTGAGTGTGGGTCAGTCAGCTGTTTGTCCAGCGCAGGAGTGGCTGTGTGCAGTCAACTCTCATGCCAAGTTGGGGCGCCGTGTGTAATGCACCGTCCACTCCATCGTGTGCTTCTATTTCACTTTTCCTTTAAAGGGCTCATATTATGATTATGCTGTTTTATAATCCACATTATAATGTTATTTTATCATTAAAAACATAGCCAGCATTGTGTTTTGTTTCATTCACACATGTTTAACCCACAAATCCTCCATATTTAGGCTGTGTACTAAGTTCCACCTTGTGATGTCATGTGGTAATACAGGAAGTGCTCCACTGAATTTTTCAACTCCATACACCTTCACTAGAATCATTTGGATGATTTCAGCCCTGGAATTGCCAGTCTCTACTGAACTAAAGGTAAAAGGTAGCTGTTAACTTGAAAACTACCACTAGATGACATCACAGCGTGGAACAGAACATTTTGAGCTTTGGAGATGTAGACAGACTAATAATAAAGGATTACTCAAAATTGTGTGAATGAAATAAAACACAACATTCTAACATGGCTTAAAGCTCACAAGAGTCAATTTTGTGTAATATAGGACCTTTAATATTTATGGTGCACGTTAGATCGAGTACACGTAGTCAAAATATCAGCATGTTTATTGCCGTGAGTGTGAAAAACTCCGCTTATTTCTCCGATAACTTTGAGTTGATAACCGCTGCATAGATCAGTCGTCATCCCCCGCTCCCCTCATTCCCCCTGTGACACATGGACTTACACCTCTTGTTTTTAAATGCTAAATACAGAAGTGCTGCAGACTTTATTGACATGTTTGTAATGCACAGAGAGAGCCAGAGAAAATACCCAGAGATTACCTGGGTGTTCTTTAGTGTGGCAAGACCTTGGCATACAAGAGATGAATGCATTCTCTCTTAAAATGTTTATGGATTCTCTGCATTTTTTTACTGTTTGTAGTCTGCGTTGTTACCGTTTTAAAGAAAAGGTACAACAATAACAACTGAACCTGTGTTGCCAGAGCCTTAACCTGAGGACACACACGCAAGTTTTTCTCATTCTCAGTGTATGGACAGGCCTCATGTGAAAGCTCAGAACCTCCAGAATTCACTCACTGACTTGCAGAGGCTGCACTAGCACTGGTTAAATGATTGATGTTGGTTTAAACTTAAAATGCCTTTCACTGATCTGACCTGCAGCCATTCTCCACAGGCACGACAATCTTGTGGCATTTTGATCTTGTGATAAAAGATCTCATCCCACAAGATTTCGCCCCTATTTGAACTAACTGCAATACTGCCCTCTACAGTCCTGAATATTACGTGTTTTCTTAGGTAGCTTTTGCTGTGAAAAGTTTAAGAACCACTGCTTTCATTTGATAATTAAGTTTCTCAAAAGCGCTGCCTCGGTATAATATATAACAGTCAAAACAGGGCTGATTGATTTGGGAAAAATATCTAACTTTTTAAACACTTCCAGACGAGTAAACAAAAAGAATGACATAACTGACAAACTGATACAAAAATCACATTTCAGAACATGTTTGAACAGATCAAAACTACAGGGTTAGCACTTTTTTGGCAGAATAAGACAGAATATTTTGTTTGTGGAGGAAATTATGGTACTTAAACAACTGTAGCCAGGTCAATTGCATCCATTCAAATTGCAATTTTGACTTGATTGCGATTAATCTTGCAGCCGTACTTCAAAAAGTGGCTTGGATGCTTACGGTCCCTGGGCCCTGACTGAAAGATCGCTCAGTGCCAGTGGGACCGTGTAGT
>KN477133.1:119212-137804 GCA_000787095.1 Periophthalmodon schlosseri | reverse complement strand
GCTCTTCAGGTGCCTTAGTGCTGAAAGGAAAAATGAAATAACTGCCACTTTGGAACTCAAAACTCAAAGTATTACAGAAAATGCACTCCTCTCACAAAGCAATATAAAGTACCATTTGGAGGCCAGCAATGCTCTCAGGAGATGCACAACCTTATTGATTCTGCTCATAGTAAATATGTTACATTCTTGGAAAACGAGAACATTTTGTTGAGGTGTCTGTGATAAATCTTTTCCGCGAGATTTTATTGAATTGCAAATCGATAGTGCATTTTCATAACAGAAAATCTATCTTTATCTTAACTGCAGAGAGAGTTGGTTATTTCCGAGTGAACAAACAGCTGTGATCACTTACTCCAGAGCACTGAACATCTGCGAATGATTTCTGATAACTAGGCTTTTCCATGCAAATAGGTTTAATGACGCAAACCATAACAACTGCTGAGATGTTTAAACTTTGAATGACAGCTGCACAATTTGGGAAAAAATATATAACTGCGATTTCTCTGACAAGCATTGCAATTGCGAGTAGATTTGCGATTTATGTTTTAAAGAACACATATTAGGCATTTTTGTGGCTTTAATTCCCTTTTAAACATGCTTTATGGTCACTTTGGGATAAGTATTTCACATTTTCTAGCTTAAAATAATGTCTGCATTTGGAAAATATACTTTATAAGCTACACCTCCGTACCCATGAGGCATTCACTGGAGCTCCCTCTGCTGTCAGCAACGGAAATAAACAATGGCAAAGTTAACAACAATAACAACCGTTTTAATTTTGAATGGGGAGAGTTAGCATTGCGCATCTGATCGCTAACACTGGGGAATGAAAAGCGCACCTGGGGAAACATCCACATCTGAAATACGCCACAGTTATATCTTATGACTATCAGCTCCCGTCTAAAGCTGGCACAGGCGCTCGGTGAACGCCTTTGATCTAGGTCCCACGCACGAACCGAATCATTGATAAGCTTTACCAAATAGAATTACAACTTCAAAGAGGTGGCAAACTTTTCAATTGGATGTAAAACTTTACGTATGTGTGATGACAAATGTAAAAAAAAAACATCGTAAAAGTTAAAAGTTTACGAAAGTTCTTAATAATTCATTTTGTTTGTACGTTTTGAAGAGAAGCATGTTTGAGTAACATGAAAGGGGTTGAGGGCTTCAGATCACAACCTTTGTTTTGAAACTTGACTCCTCTCACTCTCACACCTGGCAGCTGTGTCTTTTATGTGGTGGTATTAATGACTGCCACCTGCACATCTGAAGCATTGGGCATAAACTACTGTCAATTAAAGGAACTGTATGTATCCTGTGATCTTGCACTTTACAAGTACTACAGTCACAACTGAACCTGGGCTGCCAGTGCCTTAACCTGCAGATAGAGAACACATATAAGTTTTTCTCATTCGCAGTATATAGACAGCATAATGCAGCTGCAGAGGCTGCACTAGCAAAGATCAATGTTTGGCTCGAGGTGCTGGGGTTTAGTGACGATCATAGACTGTATAAAGAAGTGGACTAAGGGAGTCTTATGTCAACCACGGCGTTCGCTCCAGCCAAATGAAGCTCATTGAGGCTAGCAGGTATAGGGGCGAATTTGGAGCCGAGTTCCATATTTGGAATTTCAACCATAGTATGGCTGTATCATAGCAACCAAAAAGCCAATCCGGAGTCAGGCTGTTGAAGGTAACGCCCCTTCCCCCCGCACTGCTGATATAGCAAGGAGCGGGCATTGCTAATGCTAGCGAGAGCGACCTAGGGGGAAAGACAGCACCTGCTTTGTCTGTTACTAATGTTCATATCTTTATGGACACAATAGCAAAATAAAAATACCAGGATCATGTAGAGTGGGTTAATATATTTTAAAACCAAAATGACGATGTTCACTGCAGCAGTTACAGAGAGAGAGGCGACAGTTTTTCAATAGAAAGTGAATTGGAGCCAGAGTCCATGGAGCTGGAAACGCGCCCATGATCACTTCCTATTTGGAGCTAGCAGGTTAGCTATGTTCACTTATATATACAGTCTGTGGTGATGATTCAGATCAGAGAGAGTCCTTTTAGGTGTAAACTGGATTTCAGCATTGGAACTGACTATTTTATTGTACGGCATTAAAATAAAACAAAAAAGTGTGTATTAAGATTTTTTTTTTTTTTTTGTCTAAAACTCACTATAACTTCCAACCTATCTGTTTATAACTGTAGATTGTGTTATCTTCTTTAACAGTGGTGACCTAGAGATACAAGAGAGTGTGTCATGTTTGCATATTGTTGCAGGGACTGTGGTAGTGTTTGCATTAGATTTTAAATGAAGTAGGGATGGGACAATAAACAATAATATCGTTTATTGTGATAAAAAGGGTCGACAATAATCGTTCGTGGGACATTTTATATAATTGTGATAATCGCCAACAAAGATAATCGCCATTACATCACCAGAATGTGCAGAAAAAAACCTACTTATCACTTGGACTCTCTTCCTATTAATTTGTATTAGAGGGGGGCCCATGTGAGACTTCTTGCCGCATGCCCCCAAATTTCAGTTGACGGCCGTGCTCATCCAGAATATTCTCTGCTAGATTCTAGTTGTTTTCACTGAGGACAAAGTACGAGACTATAACAGTTCTTTAAATATGGAACTTATTCATAAGATTAAAATTAAAATCATAATTATTCATATCCATAACATTTTAAACTGTCAGCAACTTTAATAATTATTTGGCCATGATAATCGTGACACAAAATTTCAATTTCGTCCCATGCCTACAGTGAACGTTTGCAAACATGAAGCAAAAATAACACACTGCTAAAAATAAAATAAAACTAAGCAAAATAGATTCAAATTTAGAAAATAAAAATAATTGAAAAAAATAATTTTAAAAAACTTACCGGTTACAGAGAGGAGAGTCCATGTGCCGTTCTGCAGCTCGTTGGTGGCCCTGTCCAGTGAAAGCACTTTGCACTCATACAGGCCCTGGTCCTCCAACCGCAGGGGCCCCAGTCTGAGAGCGGTGACCCGAACCAGAGACACTCTCCCTGGAAGACAAGAACCGCAGGACAGCGTGTGACCTGGATGCTGATTCAAATGCAAACTGTCATTTCTCAGGTTGTTTTAAGAAGAGCGGGCGGCAAAAAACATGGCCTCCAACTAGAATAAATAAGACGGTAAGCTTTGCAGGGAAACAGAGGGAATACATTTTTAAGTCAAACAAGGACTGAGATGGATGTAGAACTATAACACATTTGTGAGTATGTGAGGCCTCGTGCATCAGGAAAGTGTTGTTTTGCTTAGCGAGTGGTCTTGAGCAATGACAATTTCACGTAACAGATTTACTTGACAAACTGCAAGAGAATACATCTCCAGAAGTGCATTGTTTGTGAAGAAGAGATGACAATTTCACGTAACAGATTTACTTCACAAACAATGCACTTCTGGAGATGTATTCTCTTGCAGTTTGTCAAGACTGTAGTTAAAATGAACAACCTGAGTCTGAAGAAGTAAGGCATCAAAAACACGAAAGAAACATCGTGTTCTATTTTGTTACACTTAATTTGCAAATAATGGTTAAATATGTTCATTCTGCAGCTGCCTAGAAGGAAGTGTACCAGAGAAAAAGCCCAGCAGGTGGCATCAAGTTTGGCCATATATATCACTATTATTATCAGTAAATACATCTTCAGAAAATGTTAGAATTTTCACAAAAAGCTTTTAAAAGTTTGTGTTTGCTCTTGCCATATGTCTAATGCCCGGGATCTAACCAAGCAAAAAATTAAGAAAATGATACTTAAATGTCCTTTGTGTAACATTTCAGCCAATAAACAGATGCAAGGACATTTTGCCCAACAAAAGCCCCCATGATTAAATAAATGCTTTTTTTTTTTTTTAATTTTAGTATTATTTATTGACTGCAGTGTTATGCAATAGGACTTTAAAGATGCACTATGTAACTTTTCCAGTGGAGGGTCTGCCACCTTCTTATCTCCATGGAGATGTTGAATTGCATGGAATGGTGCAGTCATTAAACGTATCAATTTCCATGGAGACAAAGGGATGGCGTCATCAGGGCAAGTTTTAGATCAAATCTGTGGAGAAGCAATCCTGCTTTTTATTTCATTTTAATCTTTACAATGAAAACACCTGCAATTAAACAAAAATGCAATATCAAGTATAAGCCATATGATTTCAATATAACAATAAAGATCGAGAAAGCAGTGGTACAACTTTAACATGTAGCATCATTCAGTTCAGCACAAAGGTAAACACGGTCGGTAAATGTTGACTTGTGCTTTAGTGTCTCCTACTATAATGAGCACACAACCACACATACAGCTGTGTTCAAACCCAATGGGGAATGTGATCCGCTTGTTGCCGGGTGACGCTCCCTCGGGCCCAGCACAGCTCTGATCAGCCCCGCAGCTTTTCCAGGCCACAGCCCACAGCCCCTCACTGCTTTGTATTGTCTCCACACACACCTTTGTCCACTGGCCCAGCGGTGAGGACACATCACTGAAGCCAATCGGTCAATACAACGTTCAACTGGACATGTACCCCTTTTTTCCATGTATTTGAGCAAAATGTGTCTTGCCCCAGTACAGATATATTGTATAAGCAGTGAGGGCAAAATAAGTCTGCTGTGTGTTGTTTGCATCTAATTATAAAACTTTATAATGTCAGAGAATCGTTAAGTGCGTACTTTGCATGGTAATTGTTGTTTCTCTGAAAGTTAAGAAAAGCGATACGGTAGGGAAGGGGCGTTACCTCCAACAGCCTCACTCCTGATTGACTCTTTGGAACTCTGCTCCAAATTCTCCAAAATATTTGAACAGAATCCTATGGCAATTATATATTTTTCCCAAATCGTGCAGCTCTGTGATGTCAAAACTACACTCTGGCCCCTGAAAGTTTTGAAAAGCGCTTATAAACTCATCATGGTGAGGTAACTGAGGAATAACTTTGGACCACTGCAAACCATTTAAAATGAATTTATTCTATGTTTAAGCACAGTAAAAATCAGGTACAGACCCTTTAAAGCCACAGATGTCCTTTAAAAAATAAATAATAGAAGCATGGTTTTTCATTCTAGTTGTGTTTATTGCAATTTAAAACATAAAAAAACTGAGTGGGCTTGCATCTCCACAAACCTGACCGTTATTTGACCTGGAGGAGGGCCTTCACTTGCTTGATCCTTTGTCTATAATAATCCATATTCTATCTCCGTGGAGAATGTTCTGATGGTTTCAGCTTTCTTTTTGTATGGAATCATGCAGTTGACTTTCCACCATCAGAAAGTTTCACACTGGGGCTTTGAGTATGTTTTTATTTATTTATTTTTTTTCTAATTGGATTCTCAATTTATCATCAGGGGCACCACAGCAAATCTGAAAGTCAGATGCCCTTCCTGTCACAAGAGACAAGTGCCTTACCCAGGGACACAATAACGTCCTTCACATATAGACTGCAGCACTACTGGCTCAATGTTAGTGGACTAGTAGAAAGTATTATGCCATTTTAGTGCTAGTTTTAATTGTTTTTCCCTCAAAGTACTAAGACAACTTTGCACAAAGCTTAATCAGTCCAAATATAATGAAATATTTATTCAATATTGAAACCTAGTTTTGGTAAAGTGAGGCTCTGCTCAAGACTGAAAGCACAACTTGAGTAAATAAGATTTTCATCACCTCAAAATAAAGCTGCTTGCCTGAAGCAATTAATTCCCCTCACTCTTCTTTTCACCCAGATTGTGTCTGAATAAATAACCTTGTATTTTGATTTTATTTTAGATTTTATGAACAGAAAAAGATTAAAGTAAAAGAATATGTGACAAATTACTTGATAACAAATGTTCTTGGCAGATGTGACATATGTCAAGGTAATGGTACTGTTACCTAGCAACCGCAATGTTAGCAAGGGCCAAAACCTGATTGATTAAATTAATACAAATAAATTACAGCGTCATTTTGTTAAAGAGGGAGTATTTTACTTCTATGGGGTATTAACTGCTAACGCATAGCATATTTAGATCACCATGTTACCTTTTATTGTTTTGAAAATGCTATATTCGCCCAAAACAACATATTAACATGTTGTTGTTTTTGGCGCTCTGAAAATATTGCACATCGCATGAAGTTTGTGAAGTTGTAGTGTATTGTTTTGTATCATGCTTTTGTATATTTATGGAAAATTGTCATGTGGGAGCATGAGTGACGTAGGCTTGTGGGCTGAGCATTGGATAGAATGATACAGCCAACCATAGGGAGGGTTTGAACAGGGCCCAGGAGAGATCGCTAGATTCCTCAAACATGCATGGACATAACCTCTTCAGGCATGTTTTTGATGAGGGAATGTTACAACATGGTAGAAAGCTCCATGACGAATACCATTTTAGAACTCAGCACTACTTCCTGTATTTATGCTTTTTTTTTTTTCTCAACATAACAGATGTAAAACTATGATAAATATTTACCACATGTACTATCCCATAGGCCTGTCACAGTAAACACTATATCGACTTATCATTCAATATATGATAGATGGAACTATATTTTTGGGGGGTTTGTAGTACTTGGAAATCTATAATACAGCTCGCGGAAGATTGCATAGCTAAAAAAATGTACAAGGTTGAATTAATAACTTCTATGACACTTTACAGATACAAACTAAGTACTAAAGTGTTTCATTCTGCTGTTTATTTATTGCAGCTCATGTTTTTTTCACAAAATTTGTTATCGCCACCGCCGACACGCCAACCTTCGGATCAGTGGACAAACACTCCCAACTACCAACTGAGCTACTGTTGCACCTATGTCATGAAGCGGTAGTTTTCAAGTTAACAGCTACCATTTACCTTTTGTTCAGTAGAGACAATTCCAGAGGTGATATTATCCAAATGATTCTAGTGAAGGTGTATGAAGTTTAAAAACACAGTGGAGCACTTCCTGTATTACCAAATGGCATCACAAGGTGGAAAAGAATGTTTTCCGTTTGAGAGAAGTCGTCAGCGTAAATATGTCTCTATATAAATATATTTCCATGGACACACGCAGGTGACGCCACTTGGGCAACGTCAGGTCCGATCTGCGGAGAGGCGACCCCGCTTACAGTAAGAATGCAGGTTTTAAAGGTATTAAAACACTTCAAAATTTGTTATCGTGACAGGCCTACTATCCCACCAAACCAAGTCATAATGAGAAAAACATGAAAACCTGGCATACGCGCCTCTACAAACATTTTCTGAAACGCATGGAATTTTTGTATTAGCTTAGCAGTTCATATTTCAATGCTAAACTATGTGCAATCGTAATACATATCCGAAAACATTTACATCATTGGTGTAATCTCACGCTGATTTGTGAGGTGAAGTACCTGGAGTAGTTTAATTTAGTCAATAGAGTAGTGTTCATTAGCAGTGATTAGTCCTCGTGGCCATTGTCCCTATCTCCACTGCATGTAGTCCCGCTAATGACATGCTTTCGATGGCGGACCGGCTCTCCAATCAATGCCGCTTTATTTTTAACAGCGGCTGCGGTAGCTTTGATTTTCTAGATTGTTCCTCTGTGGGCGCGCGTGGATTTAGACGTGATTGTTGTAATTGAGTGGTATAGATCCCTGGATTAGCGCTAGCCGCGTATACATTCATAAAGCAGCAGTCTCCATCACGGTAAACACGGCTGAATGAACGCTACCCGCGAGAGTCACATCGGGACACGGCGCTAGCTAACACGGCTAATATAGATTATTTACAATGTACTTAAGCCCCTGATATGTTTACCTGCAACATAAGTGGATTTAAATCAGATTTCAAACACAGAGCCTTATCTGTAAATTAAACACTACGCTAGCCTTGTTCAATCTATTGTATTTTAAAGGTCCTATATTATGCAAAATTTACTATTTTGAGATTTTAGCCATGTTAGAATGTTGTTATCTCATCAAAAAAACATACCCGGAGTTGTAAAGGTTACTCAAACATGTGTGAAGGAAACAAAACACATCTCCAAAGCTCAAAATGTTCTGTTCCACCTTGTGATGTCATAGAAAATGGTCACATTTTTATATACTTTTCCACCTTCAAGGAACTACTACTACTACTACCCACTCACACACGCTTTCATACACCAAGTTACGCTGAAAAATATATCTCCATGGACACAAGCAGCTGACGCCACTTGGGCAACTTCAGGTCAGATCTGTGGAGTGGCGACCCCGCTTACAGTAAGAATGCAGGTTTTTTAAAGATGTTGTCTTAGCAATAAAAACACCTGTAATTGAATAAATGCAGAAAAAAGTTAATGCCTTACAGAGGAACATTCCAAAGCAATTACATCTCCACGGAGACAAGCAGGTGGCGGTAAAGTTACATAGTCCACCTTTAAGTAAAAGATTTGTACAGTACTTTTGACCATGTGTAACAGGTCTTTGAAAAGTTCTAATTGCTTTGGAAATAGTGCTGCCAACTGTTATTCTCTTTCCATAAAAGTGATGTGTGAAGAAGAATGGATGACTAATTTGGAACTGAAGTCTTTATGGCCCCTGGAGCAAATTTATTTTAACAATTTTATATTTTCAAACAGTGCCTCTGGGTCGATATTAAGGAGCAGAAGGTTAATCTTGATTTTAATTATCAAATCACAAAGGCTGCAATTATTGGGATAATAGAATGCCCTCTGTAGGCCTAAACTTCAGGTATAACAGGATTTTTCTATAAAAGACGTGACATTTTTTCTTTACAAACACGTTCTGAAACGTATAGGATTATTGTGTTCTCCCAAATGTAAACGCTCCCGGAGGTTCTTACAGTGTGCCCTGTGGTAGTTTAGGCCTACAAACACGTTCTGAAACGTATAGGATTATTGCGTTCTCTCAAATGTAAACGCTCCCAGAGGTTCTTGGTTCTACAGTGTGGATTCTTTTTACTTTTACTTCACTACATTTGAGAGCAGGTATCTGTACTTTCTACTCCACTACATTTTGAACAGGACTGAAAAGTAAAAGTAATTTTTATTACTGTTTGAGAGCTGCTGAAAAGTCTGAGGGTTTATTTGAGCAAACAAAAATATACAAATAAAACCAGCTAGAAAAAAAACGATTGATCCAAATGTTTCTGTTGAACCAAATTCAGTACAAATCTGTATCAAAATCATTACTTCTGAAGCTTTATCAGATCTCAAAATCAGCGCAAAATACTTTTACTTTTTACTCTTTAAGTACAAACAAACTCGTTAAGTAGGTACTTTAATACTTTTACTTAAGTAGATTTTTTCATGTTATACTTTTACTTGAGTACTTTTTACTCCGGTATCTGTACTTCACTGAAAATCGGTTCAGTTCCTCAAACTTTACTTTACCTGTTTTAGGTAAATTAACATTACCAAAATTATTTCTATTTGCTAAATGGCAGAATAATGAGAGAAGGATGTTTAAGACAATCTTTCATTACTTTCTTCAAAGTCATAAACTTGGGTCAAACGTTTTGGATATCCTTCCACAACCACAAGTCATACAGTTTAAAGGCAATGGTACCAAATGCTGATGAAATGTACGTAAACTTCTTGAATTGGACAGGAAACAGGAAATGTTTAGTCTAATTTCATGTCAGACGGTGAGAAAAAAAGTGTATGTGTCTTTTTATATAGTATTTGGTAAACTGGTTTCTGCTGTATATATATTGGTTCAATAATTGCACTTTTTAGCGTATGAGCTATCGGCTTTAAATCTCCAGCAGAGACCGATATCTTTTTTGGACCAACCAGCTGCCTAAAAAAAATGTTTTATTTGAGCACTTTTGTGTTGATGAGGACACTACACAAAATGTGACATTGCCTTGTATCCAGCTTGAAGTTAAACAAGGTCGTGGATGAGCTAAAAATATCAGGGTTAAATATCGGCAGAGCTTATCAGCCATCAGTTTCTCTGATTCATAATTAGATTTCACGCAACACTAATCATAACCCAAATGATTGTGTTTTGTTTTTTATTTCCTCCCCATAATCAGCGCGCCATAATCGTCCATAATTTGTTAACACATAAATCTCGCTTGTGTGAATATCGTCTTCTTGGCTCCTGGATTTCAAATTTCAAACCATCACACAAACACGGCTAACGGTCGCTAGTGAAACTTCATCCCAACGCTCCGCTGCTCCAGAAACTGTAGCCAAAGTCTGACGTCAGCGCATCAGGCTACAAGCTAGTGTGACCTTCTCTGCAGGGAAGAAACAACTTCGAACTGGTTTGAAATGATTTTGTTCAAGTGCATCTGGCAGGTTTTCATGTTTTTCTAATTATGACTTCGTTTGGTGGAATAGTACCTGCAGTAAATATTTAATCATAGTTTTAAATCAGTTAAGTGGCAGAAAATGTTGAGGAGAAAAGCACAAAAATAAGTGGTAATGCTAATTATGAGTTATGGAATTACCTCTAGGTATGTCATATATGCTGCCCATGTCTGACCAGGAAATACAATTATACACAAAAAAAAGAAAAATCTAGGAAGTTTTTAGTAAAATTCTACCAGAGGGCCCGCCACCTCCGTGTCTCCATGGAGATGTTAGTGCTTTACCAGGAATGTTCCACAGTATGACATTAAACTCTCCCATCTCCTTGGAGACACGCAGGTTACACGTCGGATCTGTGGAGCGAAAACGGTAAATCGAACAAACGGACGATATATGTAAGTTTAATGCCATACTGTGGAACATTCCAGGCGAAGCACATTCCCCCCCCCCATTAGAAAAGTCACATAGCGCCTCTTTAAAGGTTAATATCATAAAAGCTATATTTTATGTTTGATAAATATGTCAACAAAATACCGCACTATATACACCCGGGCACCACTTGCTTTGCACTGTTACATTTTATGTTTGATAAATATGTCAACAAAATACCGCACCACTTGCTTTGCACTGTTAGCATTAGCAATACCTAAAACCTGTGTTAGCGTGCTTCTTGCTAATGCTATAAGTGTTAGCATCCATCTTTTGTTCGTTATTATCCCTACTTCCCATTGTCACAGAGAGGACTCCATTTACAACCATTTCAAAGCAAAAATGTCTCCTTTCTTGTGGAATAGTGTGCTTTCTCTTTACTGCGGAGTGGAGCTTTTCATCTGGGTGCACGGTGTCCAGTTTCTCTGTCACCTGAGAGTGTACGGCTATGGGAGAGGGGGCGAGGGGGGAGAGAGGGAGACGACCCGGGGCAATGGGTGGACCTAGAAGAAACACTTTGACAAATAATGCCTCAGCCCATTGTGTAGAGGCAGAGTGGAGTATCGATGTGGGCGTGTCTGTTTGGGTAGCGCTTGTGTGGGATATTGTGTAGCTAGCTTTTGGCCTGCATTGGTATGATGTGATGGATGAAGTGGGTGGGGGCGCGGAGGGGCATGCAGCAGAGTACCAGCGTAAGGGACTTTTCTATAGATTCCCAGTGGAAGGCTTATGTCCAGAAGTGGGTAGTACTCACTTACATTTACTGGGGGTATTACACTTCTATGGGGTATTAACTGCTAACACATAACATATATCGACCACCATGTTGCCTTTTATTGTTTTGAAAATGTTATATACGCTGAAAACAACATTCATTTTTGACACTTGCCTTTTATTGTTTTGAAAATGTTAAGTTACGTTGTTTTCAGCGAATATAGCAACAGTTTCGTTTTTGACACTTTTTGAGTCCCTCCTCCCTTTGCTTTGGGTTCGAATAGCGCCCGGGAGAGATCGCTAGATTACTCAAACATGCATGGAGGACATAAAAAAAAACACTTCAGCCATGTTTTTGATGAGGGAACAATGTTATAACGTGGTAGAAAGCTCAAAAAAGTCAACATTTTGCATAATACCCCCTCTTTAAGAAACTTCCAACGTCATACTTTTACGGCTACCTGAGTAATATTTAGTTTGAAGTAACAGTACTCTTAATACTTGAGTAAAAGTTTTGGTTACTCTCCCCAGTAGTCAAATAGTAGTTTCACCAAAAAAAGTAGCTATTCTACCCATCTCTGCTTATGTTTTTCAGCTAACAGGGTAGCCAGATTGCAATTTCGATTTGATCACAACTAGGCTTGCGCAGTTAATAGAATTTCAATAGAATTTGAGCTTCATCAGTCTGCAATTGTCCATGGAACGGTTGAGTCGTTTTAAAGGAGAGGTCTACAGCCAATCATGTGGTTTGGAGTTGGATTCAGACTTTGGAGGGAAAAAATTGATTATTTTTCTTTTGTTTTTTTGAATGGCAATGATTAAAAGTCTGTATTGTTTATCTTCAAGAAATAAAACATTGAAAATCGATATTTTTTTATCCTATCTAATTACAATTCATTAAGCCCGTGCTGTAGCTTTATACTTTAGGTGGTAACAACTTCAACAACAGCTTCTTCTGAGAATTCACACTTCAATGGGGCGGCAGTAGCTCGGTTGGTAGAGTGTTTGTCCACTGATCCGAAGGTTGCAGTTCGAATCCCACCTTCGTTGGTTGTGCGGTCACATCCACTGACTCACAGGTTGGCGGCGCGATTCCAGCTCCCATAGATCATTGCGTCCTTGGGGAAGACACTTAACCCATCCCGCCCTCGGTGTACAAATGTGCGTGTGAGTGGTTCCTTGATGTAAAGCGTTTTGAGTGCGTTAAAGGTGGAAAAGACCAATAGGGGGAGATGGTAAAAGTGTCTTGTCTGTGCATAGAGCTGCATTACAGAGAAGCAGTGATCTTGTTAGAGGTAATGTGATATGGCAATTTTTGTACTGACGTGTTGTAAATCTATTTATTTGTTTATTTATTGTCGATGTTAAACTAACTGAAAGCCCTAGCATTTCAGGACACGTTTGTAGAGGTCTGTACTACAAGGTTAGCAGAGTCATGGAGGCAAGACACTTTATTCTTAGTAGAGAACATTACTGTATCTTATCATTGCAGAACTGTTGGAAACTACCAGTGGTAAAAGGTAACCAAGAACAAGTAGTAAAGTACTGTACTTAAGTAGAATTTTTAGGTATCTGTACTTTACGTAAGTACATTTTACACTGGATACTTTTTACTTTTACTTCACTACATTTGAGAGCAGGTATCTGTACTTTCTACTCCACTACAATTTTGAACTGGACTGAAAAGTAAAAAGTACTTTTCAGATGATCTGAGGGGTTATTTTTACCATGTCTGTGGTAACATACGGATTAAAGTTTTCGAGTTCAAGCTTCAGCTTTGAGCAAACAAAAATAAATACACACAATTCATAAGAGAAATGAAGAAATTGATTCGTATTTTTACTGTTGACCAAAATATGTGTCATTTTAATCAATATTTACACTTCAACAAATTAACAACATTTGTGTGAGATACTTTAACTTTTGATTGTTAAAGTACATTTTTAAACAGGTACTTTAATACTTCTATTTATGTAGATTTTTCATGTGATACTTTTACTTTTACTTGAGTAACTTTTTGCTTCTGTATCTGTACTTTTACTTAAGTAACACAATTGAGTACTTCATCCACCACTGAAAATTACTGCTACTATGTGGAAGCAGGTACTTTAACACGTATCATTATGAGTGACGTATGTTTGTACTGTACTTTCCAGCACATAAATAAATCTGTCTGCATTAAACTATTATCGGGTTACGTTACAATTAAAAAGCATATAAATTAGGTCTATGATATTAACAAGGAATATAAAATTATATAAATGTTCATGTGCCCCTAAATTTTCTGCTTGTGCTCGTGAAAGATTTCTGCCACGGGAAAAAAATGTTAGTCTGGAGTCCTGGACAATCAACTCCCATTTTCACCGCTACCAGCATACGCCCACTGCTCTGTACTTACTTCACTGTCCAATTATATTTTCTTAATCAGTGATACTCGAAGGATTCAGCAGCGTCGAGTCGCCATTTTGGCACAAACGAAAACAAATCCGTGGCTCGCTAGCATGTCGTGCAGCTTCTGTCAGACGTCAGCTCCCGATGGACATCACAGTTTTCTAACATGAAAGTCAACGAGCTTGTTTCTTTTATTAAGTCACTTTAGATGAATATAACTTAATCATCCTCGGGTGTCATAGATTATAACTATATACCAGACACAAGCACAACAGGTCTACTTTAAAACTTGGGCCATCTCTGGTGCCACCCTTGGACCATCCTCATAAAAAGTCTATTTACTGGCCAAGAATAAAAACAAAATAAGGGTTGAAAGTGTTTAAAGCTACTCCGCTCTCACACAGACCGGCATGTTGTGTTTGGAGGAAGCTCCGAGTGCACGATTATTCAGATAATAGACTGTCCTCTGCAAAGAACAAACTATCCTGTACTTTCGACCTCTACAAAATTGTTCTGAAATTTATGGGATACTTGTATTAGTTTATCGGTTCATATTTAAGCCTCTCAAATGTTAAAAGTGCTGTATCAGATTTTACTGTTTATTAAACGGTTTGTAGCGCATTCTGACCATCCTAACTATTCACCATAATGAGTTTATAAGCGTTTTCACAGAGACCAGAGCAGAGTTTTGCCATCAGCCAAAAGTCCCGTCACTGCTCCCATCATCGAACCCTCCTTACGGTCAGCAGTACGGTTCTGTTCAAAGGATTTCAGCTAAATCGGTTTCTGCACGTGATTTGTTTGCCCATGCCTAACCTGAGAAACAAGAGCCAGGGCGGGGACCGTAGAGCAGCCAATTTACCTCACATTCAAATCTGCGTTCTTTTAGATGGACGCACTTGGGGTTTTGTTTTAATCCTGGGATATCATGTTTCTATTCTATTTAGGATTTATGGAACAATGTGTTAGTGACAAGGAATTCCGAAGTGAATCCATTGCAAACACTAAAATCCACCACAAACTAAAATGAAGCACGGAGTTTGACACAAGAGATGGGAGGTCAGTTTACACGCACTTCCTCTATGGCCGAATGGGGTTAACTCATGATTTTGGATTTTACCTTTAGCTGATTGTAAAGGTTTAAACATTTAAACGTACACTATGTAACTTTTCTGGCTGCATAAAAGTCACTTAAGTAACTTTTCATTGTGACCGTTTGGTAACAAAACCTTTATTTTCGGATTGTTATTTTAATAGCCAAAATCTCAATACGTTAATAAATTAAACAAATATGGTGACAATGGGCACGCCTTATGGACTTCTTGAGTTAGTGGAAAAGCATTTGATATATATCCATTATTTATTACTGGGCTAGTGGGATGGTTATAGAGAGTTCTAAATCACTGTATAAAATCCTTTCCAAAGTTAAAACAGCCAAGGCATTGATTTATGAACTCCCATTGAATAGTATCAAAAGCTTTTTCAAAATCAGCTATAAATAATAATCCAGATCTTGGTGACTGTCATAATATTGTGTCAAGTATCTGTCTCAAATTATCTCCAATGAATCGGCCCTTAATAAAACCAACTTGGCCATAGTTTATAATGATTTTAATCCTTAAAGAAAGAGATGCGGGGTCAATGGGCGCCAGTCTTTCAAATACACTGGGTCTATAGTTTCCATCTGGATTCTGTAAGTAATGAAATAATTCCTTCCCGTTGTGAATTAGATAGTATTCCTTCTTAAAATGCAAAATGAAAGCATGTCAACATGGATTTTTATTTCTGCGTCAACAGATTTGTAAACCTCAACAGGAATACTGTCCATACCAGGTGTTTTTCCAGCAGAAAATGTGCTTCCAGTAGTTATTTCTCTCTCACGGCTTAAGTGTTGTGCTGGGGAGAGTTATAAGTCTTGTCTAGAAAAGTCTTGTCTAGCAAAAAACTGTTTAGTGACACTGGTGGCGGGTTCCAAGTTTTTATCCTGAGAATATCCTGTATGTTGTTGTATGTGGAGCGCTTGTTTGGTTCTGGCCTCTGTACCTCGTTTTGTCAGGTGCCATAGTGACCTACATCGCGCTGCGCCTGCACACATCACACACAGAGTGACAAAACACGGGGTCAAAGGCCGTCTTTTTGAAACGCGCTAATCCCCAGAGCTTACGGCTGCGTGGAGTTTACTCTGGTTTACGCCCCTGCGGGATTGGTCCCCTTCCGAAGAGTAAATAGACTGTGTTATCTCTGCCAACATGCCCGTCTCCCACTTCCTGGTTTCTCTTGGATCGGCCCCGCCCCCAACTGTTCACACAAGCTGAAATCACAGAAGTTAATTATTACAGCGACGGAGGCTCGCTGCGTTGGACGTTTGGGTGGGAATGGTATAGCCAAGCAGATGAAAGAATGCAATTGTAAAGATATGTCCAGTCTAGTGGTCACCTACCCCTTATTTTGTGTGCAAGTGATTCTTTAGTAAATTTATGATTTAAGTGAATTTGAATTGAGATATGCTTTTTAGTGGAGAGGTCTATAGCTGATCCTCAAAAGCTTGTGGTTTGAAGCAGAGTTCATATTTGGGAGAAATACATTTTGCTATTCTGGGGTTACATGGCAATGATTATCTTGCCCCAGTACAGATATATTGAAGAGGAGGTCAAAATAAGTTCACTGTGTGCTATCTGCATCTAATTATAAAGCGATTTACTGTCCGTTAAACAGGAAATGCACATTCGCATGCTAGTTGTTGTAGCTTTACCGTGATGTGGTTGTGGAAAGCGCTTATGAACTTGTAAGCGAAGAACAACTTTGGACCACTGCAAACCGTTTTTTCACATTTGTAAGATTTGTAACACAGTAAAAATCAAGTGAAACGCCATTAATGTACAAAACACTCCAGCAAAAACATTCTTTGAGTTTCAATGTTCAAATTTACAACAAAGACAATCCCATATCATACATTTTAAAATCTAAAATCACTCCATCAAATACTCAAGTACCATTGGCTGGAAAACAGCAACTAGAACAAACACAAAACGCCACAAAAGTAAAAGAAAATGCTCTACAAATGCACCCAAACATACCCAGAGTGGACGAGCCAGACGTGGTTTCTGTGCTTTACGTGATTACAACTGATTACGCGCTAAAATAGATTCTCTCTGATTCTATTCATTTTCAAATTACAACCCAGCCTACGCTTGATTGCTGGGGACTGAGAGTGTTACCTGGACTAACAAACAGTCAGAAGGGTGATTTGCAATAGTACGTTTTAGGATAACCACAAATGGATTCTGGGGCCATTTCTATAGGTTTCTGTATACGGCAAAGGTGGGTAGAAAAGCAATTTTGACATCAAATATTTGACCGGAGATATTGAAGCCTTCACAGTGGCACGCAATAATCCATATTGTTACGTAGCCGCTGGAACGCACAACAATATAGAAAAACTACGATTTCATTTCATGTGCAAATAGTTTATGGAAGAACAAAGTAAAAGAAGCTAGGAAGAATGTGCATTTCTTTGTCAATGAGGGTGGGGTGCTAAGCCTTTTAATAAAAGAACTTTTAAAGGTCCTATATTATGTAAAATTGATGCGTAATGTTGTTACCTCATCAAAAACATACCTGGAGATGTGTTTTGTTTCACTTGTTTCAAGGTCCAACTCGGCCCTTTTTCCCTGTATTAATATTGGCTCAAATATTTGACAATACTAGTTTTAGTATTTTGTAGTATCTGATTTTTGTTTGACAACTGTGTACCACTTGATTAAAAAATGCACCTTAATTAGCCTTAACAAAGTGTGAACAAAGACTCAATTCATAATAAATAAATAGTATTAAGCATGATTCTGGCCTAGTAACTACTTAATTCGGGGGCTAGTGTAAGAAGTACGAAGGGCTAGTACGCATCAAGTAGTAGTTCTTTTCTTTCTTTTTTGTTATTCATTTATTTCTAGACACAACATCACAAACAACTTACAAGGACACAAAGGCACATACATTCACACTAGAGGTGGACCAATATATGATGTATTGGGCCGACACCTGGACCTTTCAGTGCCTTAACTCTCCACCTTGTAAAATTAGAATCTTTGTTGTTACTTTTATTGTCATTTTTTAAATAATAATTATTATAGTTATTATTTTTATATTGTTTCATTGTTATTTTTAGTATTATTATTATTATTTTTTTTTTTTATTACATAATTTACTAATATTTATTTGGTGTGTGTGTTTGCACATCCTGCATGGGTACAAGTTTTTAGCTAAGGCATTACAATATGTTTCATCATGTTGGTTTTTGGTCGTTGGAGAGACAATACTAAGTCAAACATGTTTGCGTGCTCCTTTCCTAGGTCACCCAGAGCAAGTGCTGCATTTTTCATGGGAGACTAGCTCCAGATAATCTGACTTCCATTTATCCAGTTGAAAACGATTTAGTTCACGCGCTTTCCAGTTAACAAGAATCGTGCGTATTACAGATAAAAAGGCAAGTGCAATGAGATTTTGTGCCATTTTAGAGTCCACTCCCTCAGCTTTCTCTCCCAATGAGGCTACAGCTGTGATCTTTGCTTATTAACAATTAAGCCTTTGTTCATTCTTTATTAAGGCGATTCAAAGTGTAGTTACTGGCAACCGTATTCCTTGATAATATAATATAAACTAATATAAACCATCCTCTAGTGGCCAGCAGCGATATTACACCAAAATCCACCTGTGCACTGGCTGGGTTTATATTGAACTGTCTTGTCCGGAGGCGATAAATCACAAACTACAAACTGTCAGGT
>KN477133.1:85345-119105 GCA_000787095.1 Periophthalmodon schlosseri | reverse complement strand
GAACATGGCTGGCCCGAAGGAGAGGTAAGCTAACACCGGAGCTAGCGTTGGGTTCCCATCATGCACCTGTCCCACTCACACCAGACCGGAGCTGTGAGAAAGGCCGCACACACAATCCCACCGGACAATGAGTCTTTTTACAGTCTTTTGTGGGTTTGAACAACAGGAGGTTTTTTTCTGTTTGTCATTGGAGAGCCATGTGATTAGCATAGTCCTTTTAAACAAGCTGCTTTTCATTGGTTGAATGGAGCGGGGATAGCCTCAGGGAGAATACCAGCCAAGACAAACACAAATCAGTTAGCTACTATGTATGTCAGGTTTCTCCAACGGTTTTACAAATACTACAGAAGTGACATAAAACAGTAACATAAAAACTACGACAAAAATTACATGAAGCTTTAGGGCTGTAGTCCTTAAAGTGTCTTAGTCAACCAAAGTTAGGAGGATTTATATTGGACAACAGCAGAAAGGAGAAGTTAGTGAGTGAGATAGGTGAAGATTTGGTATTTTTTTGTATATATGTAAAAAGGCAGATTAAACTCACGATTCAAGTTTAATCTGTGTTTGTATAAATACATTGTTTCCTTGTACTTTTTCTGCATAAGTTTCCTTGTACTTTTTTCTGCATAAATAGTTCTTTTTGCATGAACTCCCCCTGCAGGCGTAGTCTTGCGAGTGCAGTTTGGGTCAGATACATAGAGATACGTAATAGTTTTGAGAGCTTTTGCCACGCCCCCTTTTTAGTTGACTAATCGATCAGTCTTTAGTCGACCAAGATTTTTTTTTTTTTTTTTGACTACAGCCCCAAAAAGCAAGCAAGTATTTCTTTCAGAGGGACAAAAACCCCCCAAAAACAATAGTATGATTTGTGTTATCAGGAGTCCACCTAATGATGTAGGTTTATGCAAATTAGCCTTGAGTCATTTCAATGAATGTAAACACAAGTGTGACAGAGACAGTAGATACCTCTGCAGCCATTCTTTCCTTGTAAATACGTCTTAGCCCAAGTCCTGTTGACATTTGCAATCTCCAGTCAACTCTTGGTAAATGTTTTAAACGGGAACCAGACTATCTTGGGAAAGCCTACGCAAACACAGGGAGAATATGCAACAAAGACCCGGAAAGAAGCCTGGATCCGGGAATCAAACCCAGGACCTTCTTGCTGTGAGGCAGGAGTGTTAATCAATATGCCATGTGCTGCTTTTTTTTAACTGATGGCCACACCGTTACTTCTACCTCCGCAACATCGCCTGTCTGCGCCCCTCCCTCTCTCAGCCCGCCGCAGAAATCCTCACTCACGCGTCCATCACCTCCAGACTCGAGTACTGCAAAAGCCTTCTGTACGTTCTACCCTCCACCCACCTCCAAAAACTGCAATACATCCAGAACTCTGCCGCCCGCCTCCTCACCCACGCCCGCTCCACAGACCACATCACTCCCGTCCTCATACAACTCCACAGCATCCAGTACAAGCTCCTCCTCATCACCTACAAGTCCCTCCATAACCTGACCCCTCCGTATCTCAGCGACCTCCCCCATCAGCACCGTCCCGACCGCTGCCTCAGATCAGCTGCTCTGTCACCCCCCATCAGGAACTCGGACTCATTGTGGCACTTGAAATCACTACTAAAAACTCGCATTCCTCCTATGGTTTCCACCGTCATGTTCTACGGTTTTCCTATTGTTTATGAAGCGTCTTTGAGTGTCCAAAAAAGCGCTATATGTCAGATGCCTTATTATTATTATTATTATTATTACTAACTAAAACATAGTTGACATATATGGCTCAGTAGATGTGACAAAGTTAATTCCATAACTGTTACCTAGAGCAGCCAAAACATTAACAAGGGCCAGAACCTGTATTGTTGAATCAATGTTCAAACTGTGTTCCCTGTGTGTAAACTGTCACGGCATTTTGGATGGAATTTTTTGTGTTGATGGAATTCGATTTTAGAACTCCTGTATTTTTGTATTTTTCTATTCTCATTTCTGTGTAGACCTGCCTGAAGGTTTTAAGGAGACTCCCGCACACTGACTCACTCTTGGTTCACTTTTATTAGTACAACGTTTCAGTCCCTCTGACCTCCTTCAGGTATGAGGACAGCCCCTTCCGCTGCCCTTGTATAAGTTAAGGGACTGTCCCCTTAAGAGTAATCGACCAATCAGAACAGTGAAAAAACACATTCACAATTAAACCCCAATGTTGCCGCAATATTGTACATAATTCACTTTGCACCTTTTTGTGAGTTAAAACACATGGATAATGATTAGAAAAATATAAAGATTATTAACACACTAACAAGGTAACAATTGTATTCCATTAATCTGACTTTGCTTTTTTTTGTGCATCGAAGAGTTGACATGAACCTCCTTCATAGCTCAGAGGGAGGGAAAACAAATGTGCAGTCTTCATTACAACATCTTTTTTGACATCATAACGTTACATTAAACAACATTCATCATTTAAGCGTTTTGCGCTACGAGTTTAAGTGTATTTTTCTGTTCAACGTTTTTCCCACAAACTGCCATTGATGTAAACTATGATGAGTATTTAGCACAGGTACTATCCCTCCTGTCATATGCACATTCATCTGGCAGTGTGCTGTGTTAGCCCTGAAACCAGAGGCCGGAGGCGCTAATAAATTACACATTGTATTGCTCCATATTGCTCCCAACTTATTTAAATTCATTGAAGATAATCCTGAGGTCTATAAGTGAGAAACACTCTAAAACCCGCTGTCCTTTTCAATTGCTTGTGATAAAACACCATTAAAATGGTGGTGCAGTAGCAGATTGGTTAGTATTCTCATGCTGTAGTCAAAGGATCAGATAATTCCCCTTGGCTATTTCGTGATGAGTGGTGCTCTGGTTTCCCCAACCATGGTATGGGACTTTCGGCTCTTTTATGGGATCCGAATCTTTTGCATCTGTTCGTGTCAAACAGCCGTTCAAAAGACTGTCTCTTTTTATATTTATTTATATGACAGAAACCAATGTGAGAACTTCATTTTAATCATTAATTTGTGTCACTAATCGCAGAGAGAAACACCCAAGGCAAAGATTTGTTTAAAATGGTTCAAACTAAGAGTGGGAGTGCGTTTACCCTTTGAAATTATGCATTATCTAAATGAAACGCTACAATACAATAATGATAATTAAAAACAAACTTATTATGATGCCAAATATGTTTTCTGTGCATAAAGCTCTCACTCAGTGTAAAAATGCATGAAAATTAGAAAGAAAATCAGATCCAGTTCGCATTAAGAAACCATTCAAAAGAGCCGACTCGTTTACGAACATTACATCAGTACTAGTAAAGGCACTTTCGGCTCTTTTGGAACCGTTCATGTCAAAGAGCAATTCAAAAGACTGACTCTTTTTCTAGGTATTTATATGACAGAACCCAATAAGAGATCTCATTTTAATCATTAACTCACTAAACACAGAGAGAAATGACTAAGGAACCGTTCAAAAGAGCCGACTCGCTCACCAACATCACACCACTACCAACCACCCTAAAACAAACATGATACTGTCAAACTAGGTTCATTTACGGTACATGTAATTCTCTGATATACATTCTGTAATACACAGATTAATTTAGGCATAGGCTTGGTGCGCAAGTGGGGATATTTTTGTTATTTTTATCATGGCTCAAATAGATTAGAGCAGTGGAGAAACAAATGAGTAACAGATTAAACTCACGATTCACAAGTTGACGCTGTCTTTATGTAAATACATTGTTTCCTAGTACTTTTTTTATGCATAAATAGTTGTTTCTGCATGAACTCCCCCCTGCAGGTGTAGCCCCGTGAGATTTGTAATAGTTTTGAGAGCTTTCGCCAACTGCGGAGAGGCGGGGTTTGGAGGTATAAGAAACAGTGTGATTGGTCAAACAGGTCGGGGTGTGCAAAAATAGTGAGATATCAATATATCCCGCTTTCGACGTAAACATCATTGGTTGAACGGTCAGATCCACTGACCCACAGGTTGGCGGTGCGATTCCAGCTCCCACAGATGAATGCTGTTGTTGTGTTCTTGGGCAAAACACTTAACCCGCTTCGCCCCCAGTGTCTGCGTACACTGGTGTATGAATGTGTGTGTGAATGGGTGAGTGGTTCCTTGATGTAAAGCGCTTTGAGTGCCTTGAAGGTGGAAAAGCGCTATATAAAAATGTGACTATTTACCATTTACATCGTGATGCTAAATTTGGTGATACAGTATCGTTATCGCGGGCTGTTGTATTTTTTGCTATATTTTACCAATTTGTTTTGTGACCATACTACATTTTTGTTGCTTATTTAGTCGACGTTAACTTGTTTACGCAATACACCTGACATATTCACTGTTTTGACGATTAAAATAAATGTATTTCATATTAACTTCACACAAGATAATCGTTAGTTGTAGCCCTATTACGGTGTGAGCTCAAACATACCTCAACTCAAAAATAGCTAAACAAAAATATGTCTTTAGGTTTAACTGTTACTATCTGCCTCTACGCCTGTTCAAAATGTCACAAAAATACATCATATTTCCTTGACAACGTTTTCGTACCGCCTATGCTCCATCTTTAGTACTTGTATGACCTGTATTATGCGAGTGCTCTTAAACGAAGGTTGAGGTTGTAAATGAGCTATGACATTGCTCGGCGTCGAAGGATCATCTATAGAACGCGGCGCTGACAAAAGGGCCGCTGTGTTTTACGAGCCGGAGTTAAATTAAAGTCTACCCCGCGCCCGCTTCCAATAAGTCATCAAACCTTCACTTTATTGCTATGTAAATGTCGGTATCGAGTTTCGCGGTTGGCTCGGGGAGAGGGAGGGCGAGTGAGGGAGAGAGAGTAGCTAGTCATCCCTCGATAAACAATGAACTCTGCGAACCTTAGGGTCACAAATTAGATTGCTGTGTGCGTCTTGTTAGCATGCTAGTTGTTGTTAGCATCTGTGTGGCAGCAAATGCGTTTGCAGACTCAATGCGGTGAAGAGTTACGATGCCAGGAATACGTTATACGTTAAAGAGGTTGAAATTAACGTCTTAACATGTTTTATAAGTTTCACTTTTGACGCGTTGAGTCTCCCCTCCCTTCCCACTCCCCCTTCAGAGCGCTATCACAACACGATCAGCGTGCATCCCATTACTGAAACTACTGCACATCGCTTCAGGTTTGTGAAGTTGTAGTGTACAGTTTTGTATCATGTTTTTGTATATTTATGGAGAACTGTTGTGCGGGAGTGTGGGTGATGTAGGTTTGTGGGCTGAGCATTGCACAGGATCAGCAAACCATAAGGAGGGTTCGAATAGGGCCTGGGAAAGATAGCTAAATACTTAAACATTCATGGATATCTCTCTGTATTTCTTATATAGAGGGATATCAGTCTGGTCATCACTCTTTTCGCTGCGACTCAGGTCAGAATCAAGCCAGAAACACTCAGATTTCAGTGACGTATCTGAAACAAAGGAGCTCATTGGTCGCCTATCATATACAAGGAAAATCACATTTCTTTCACCTCAGAATAACAGAGTTTAGTGCTTCACTCATATTCACTGATATTTTTTTTTTTACTTTTTTTTCCTCGTAAGCAGCCAGATTATTTTGATACAGATGAACCCTGCATGATGCGTGTCCCTGATTGGCTAATCCACCCGTCAATCAGGCCCATCTGAACTCCGGGAGATTCACCGGTGACCAGACTCACATCTCTTTTTGCACTTAAAAAAGGTTTATATGATCGACCAAGTACCCGATATTCTTCGTGTGCTAAGCTCCAAATCAACAATTCCCATTTTATCACATTAGAGAACTTAAAACAATATACCATATGTAAGTAAAACAAGACAAAATCACTACTAACACACACACACGCTAATAGTAGTCAACACTTTTCCACTTTAATGGTATGTAAATGCTGGTATCGAGTTTCGCGGTTGGCTCGGGGAGAGGGAGGGCCCACATGAGGGAGAGAGAGTAACTAGTTGTCCCTCGACAAACACGGCGCCGATTACGGGTGTTTCGTTTCATGTTGGCACCACAATGAAATCTGAAAAGTAAATAGTGTCCGTGATTGAACCCGGGTACAAAGCTAGCAATACGCACTTCATCCCAGAGTCAACAAATAATATGAAAAGACTACTAGCGATTAGCCGCATCAAAACAGCCTGGTCTTAGGGAGTGCTCGGCCTTTGTGTGTGTGTGGAGTCGCATTACAACAAGGAAAATGATAGGAAATTATAACACTCTATTTAATCTATTGAAAACTGTATATTTTAGAGAAATTAGGTCCTATCAAACACATACAAAAAACTATTAAACCTGAGTTAACATTCTTTAAAGGTACAGTATGTAACTTTCTGGAGGTGGCACCTGCATGAGAACATTAACTATCGCGATATACCACAGTATGGCATAAAACGTATATATTATAACCAAAGGAACAACATTTCCCTGGAGACAAGCAGGAGTAGGCTCTCCTCTAGGCCAAATAAGAGTCAGGTTTGTGGAGATGCAAGCCCACTCACAAATTTTCAAGTGTGATATATTGCTGAAGGAAATATAGACGGTGAAAGATAATATTGAAACCAAATCATAAAGTAGAATTTTCCCTCAAAAATGAATTTAAATGTACAATATGGTTAAAAAATATCAGCTGCAATAAATAACAGTACAACTAACAGTAGTTATTTTGTGTCTATAATGAGTCTGAGAAGTTTATAACACTCTACAGCTCAAATCTCACCGTAGAACAGAAAAATAACCAACCTTTTCCAACTAGTGCAAAGAAAATATACCCACGAAAATGATTGTTCAGTCTGTCGTGTGTTGAAAAATATGTCGATATAGTCATTATCGTGACAGACTTAGCAAGAACACAAGGTTTTGAGTGCAATAAAAACAACCAATTAACAACTAATTATTACTATATGAATTATAAAATGTAATCATTAGTTTAAAAAATGTATTTAGATTAGCCAATAGTGAGTGAAATTACTTCTAAACATATTTTTTGTCTTTTGGTGAATATGATGCAAGTTATTTTCATGCTGTTACTTTGTCATTTTGTGTAACAAGGACAATTTTATCTGTTTATCTGTGTAAAAAAAAAAAAAAAAAGAAATATAAAAAGATAAATAAATAAATATATAAATTAAAAATCATGTTTTTTTTAATTACATGTCAATATTATGGGGAGGCACGTTACATTAGCCCATTTAAAACCTACGACCAAACAAGGTGCAACTTGTATAATGCCACAAACCTGGCACCGACTTACACTCCCAGTGCAGTTCTTATGTAAATTGTGTGAGACTAATTCAAAGTATCGTCTCTGTTCTTGGCGGAGTCTTAGCACGCAGCTCTCACTCACATTCACTCCAAAAGAAAGCTCAAAAAATCTTACTTACAAACTACCACATTTTCAAGCTGTAAGACTTTAAAAATATTGATCATGAAGTATCATTGGAGAGCAAAATTAGTTAGCATTAGCCTTCTACAGAGTTCACATCCGTACATTTGGACTGGTGTTTTCAGTGGTAGACTTCACATGTTTAATGATTTTAGATTTACTCATATAAGATGTTTAAAATCCCAATAAGATAAGTAGTTGACTAATAAATAATGTGGTCAACTAAGACTCCGATTAATCCGATTAATCAATTAAACGCCCTACTGGCCATCTCTTGTTAAACAATTGAAATCATTAATATAAACGCACTTTCCCTTAACTATTCTTGCCATTTCAGCAACATATCAAATCTACACTTTATTAATCTCCACTGCAGCAGTAGAACCATCAGCCTCCTCGACCTCTCCATCTCCTCCTCTTCACCACCACCAATGTCTGGGTGCAATTTAATCCATTAATTCATAGCACCTCACTCAAGTGTCTAAAGTTGATTACTTTTTTTGTTACAGGTGCATTATATAGCTTTATATAACTTTTCTGGTGGAGGGTACGCTACCTGCTTGTCTCCGTGGAGATGTTATCGTTTCATGACACTTTTCAACTTTTCATGACACTCAAAGACGCTTCAAGACAAAACACAAATAAAAGAAACAGATAAACAAGGAGATGCAGTTATTTGGAGGCAGTTTTGAACAGGTGAGTTTTTTTGAAGATGGTGAGTGTGGATGAGTCTCTGATGTGTTTGGACAGGGACTTCCAGAGGGTGGGGGCAGCAGCAGAGAAAGCCCTGTCCCCCCAGGTTTTGTGTTTAGTCCTGATGGGAGGAGACGGGAGGTTGGGATCTGCTGATCGGACGGCGCGGTTGGGTGGGTGTGTGGCAGTGGAGGAGCTCAGAGTGGCACATGTGGGCCAGGTTATGGAGGGACACAATGGTGAGGAGCTTGAATTGGATTAGCTGGGGGATGGGGAGCCAGTAGAGATCTCCGAGGACAGGGGTGATGTGTTCACGGTGAGGAGGCGGGTAGCAGAGTTCTGAATGTTCTGGGGTGTTCCACAGTACGGCACTTAACCTATCTATTTTGTAATTTCTCAACTACAGATCTGACATGTAACTTGGCTTGGTCCTAATGCCAAATTGTGGACAGTTCTAGGCAAAGCAATGACATCTCCATGAAGAAAAGTTATATAGTGGACTTTTAAAATTAAACTACTCCTACTCCTTGGCTTCATTGAAGTTACCTGACAACAGCTTGTGTAGTGCAAAACATGAGGTTGCAAATCCACTCTACGCTGGAAACACTTTTTCATATGCTAATATTTGACGTCTTTTCAAATCCTGGTTCTTTTCCTTTCTGCGCACGAAATATTTCACACGTGTGGAGTACAAATGTAACAGCTGCACTATTCTAATCAGTTCTGGCAAAAGCATTCAGCGCACCGGGAAACCTGGAGAATCGCAGACAGAATTTCAAGTTAGGTTTGAACACAGTTTGGTGCGATCCCTGACTGATACGACTGACGCAACACCCACCAAGAATGAGGAAATGGAATTATATTTGCTGTAATTACGCTGGATTACACGCTTTAGTGAAAGTCATTCTCTGCGTTGAATGAAATTCTAAAAGATAAACAATTCAACAATTTGCAACTTTCTGTCTTTGGAAATGTACTTCAAAATGTACTTCAAAGTGGAACTAAACACAAAAATCACCTTTTTCTCTACTTACTGTGTATAAGGTGCTTTGATTGGTTGTTTTCAGATCGTATAATGTGATGATGTCATAGTCCCAGATGCGGGGAAATAGCCAAATTTCCCTATTGATTACATTGTATTTTGTCATGAAATATCCCAAATGTAAATTCACAAATGTTGCCCGATTATTTCTATTGAATAGACCCAAGAACTCACTGTATTACAACACACAAAAGGAGGCGTCAGTGGCTCAGTTGGTAGAGCGTTCGTTATCTGATCCGAAGGTTGGTGGGTCAAATCCCGTTCTCGACAGAACATCACAGGTAGAGCGATCAGATCCACTGACCCACAGGTTGGTGGCAGCATTCATCCCACAGATTAATGCTGTTGTTGTGTCCTTGGGCAAGACACTTAACCCATCTTGCCCCCAGTGTCTGTGAACGGGTGAGCGGTTCCTTGATGTAAAGTGCTTTGAGTGCCTTGAAGGTGGAAAAGCATTATATAAAGATGTGACCTTTACCTTCAACAATATTCATTTTAGCTGCCTCCATCTATTCAATAAACCCAGCAATAGTGTTATCTACTGTTCCGAGACATTTTTTGGCCATTTTAATGCAAACTAGACACATGCGCAGCCTTCTGGTCCAAAACACCTAAATATGTGTGAGTGTGTGCTGCCTTTAGTAGCCTTTGTTATCTTAAGATGTTAAGGAAAGCCTGCCCTGATTGCTCTGCACAGCAATACAGTGCAGAATTTCGACGACGTAAAGCTTACAACTAGCATGCTAACACGCACATCCTGATTATCAAGCATTAAAACGCTTTCTTATTAGATGCAGACAGCAAGCAGCAGACTTATTTTGATTTTATACAATGTATCTGTACTGGGGCATGACAAATTTTGCACAAATGGAAAAAACGCATACAGGACCTTTAATAATTGAAACTTCCTGTTCAAAATAGATTGTCATTTATGTGTTATTATGATATTATGATGTTAGAATTGGACATTTTAAAACCCTACATGTATCACTTGGGAGTCCTAATCAAATAATTGCAAGTAAATACAGAGCTGTGGGCGTAAATTAGTAATTAGTTTGTATCTGTAATGATTCATAAAAGTTAATTATTCAATCTTTTACAGCTCAAATCTTATCATGTTGCAAAAAATAACCAAAAATGTCCCACTACTGCAAAGAAAAAAGTACCCACGATAAATACCCCAAATATATGGTTCCATCTATCACGTATTGATATAGCAATTATTGTGACAGGCCTAAATAAAGGACAGTAAAGGACATGAATGTATTAATCAAAATATAAATTTGAGTAAGCTAATGATGAGGGAACATCATTATAACAAGGTGAAAAGCTCACTGAAGTAAATTTTGGATAATATGTCTCCTTGAATATTGTATATGGTATATTGGTTTCCATGGTTACAGTTAGAACATTTCTACAATAGCATTAAATGTCGAGGAGCATATTTTGAAATGATGGTTAGCCTTGAGCAATTCGCATCTGTATTTAGCACAATGAAAAGGCTCGACACAATGAAATAATATTTAATTTGATAAAGCAATTTACTTCTGTATGAGTAAAATCTGTCTTGCCTCAGTACAGATATATTATATAAGCAGCTCTTGAGGTCAAAATATGTCCACTGCGTGCTGTCTGTATCTATTTATAAAGCGTTTTATATTGTCTGATAATCAGGAAGTGTGTGTTAGCATGATAGTTGTAAGATTTACTGTGACTGCAAAACTCAACTCTGGTCTCTCAGAGTTGTGAAAAGCTCTTATAAACTCATCGCGGTGAATAATGAGGATATTCAGAATGCATAAGGTAAGTGAGGAATAACTTTGAACCACTGCAAACTGTTTAAAATGAACAAGTTCTGCTTTTGTGTTACGTTAATATGTTGTTTTCAGCGAATATAGCATTTTCAAAACAATAAAAAGTAACATGGTGATCTAAATATGTTACGTGTTAGCAGTTAATACCCCACAGAATTGTAACACTCCCTCTTTAAGTCTCACTTTTGCTAGCAGAGGCCACGCTGATGAAGAGGAGTGAAGCTGCCTAAATATAAAGGATTACTCAAACATGTGAACAAAACACAACTCCAGCTATGTTTTTGATGAGAAAAAAATATTTTGCATATTTGGGGACAGAGTTAACGAAGTAAACTCACATATTCACAGAGCACAGAGCCGTTTAAGCCTGCACACCACAAAAACGTAACAGGAAAACATGATGAAAAATACATTCAAAAATCATACACACAAGCACACACACACACATGCACACACACATACGCACACGCGCACACACACACACTAATGGTAGTCAACACTTCCCCCCTCACATGACTCACATCTTTGTATCACCACAATTCCACCGCAGCAAGACGCCACAAAATTATATATTCTTCCACTGCAATTTTCTTCAAATTTCAAGTCATTTTTATCCATGCAAACCACTATATTTATTCTTTCCAGGTACTATCATGTCAGTGCATACATGCTGGGATAAACTAAGGGTCCTCTTTTGATCGAAAATATTGATTCCTTCTTCTGTGCCTTAACAAAAGCGCGACGAGCACCACCCAAACATGCCTCTCCTTTGTCTGCATTAGCCCCATTGTTAGTGACTTGAAAAGATAACAGGAGTCACAAAAGTGTTCTTGTTTCATAGAGGATCTCTGTCCCCGCGGGCTGGCTTTGTGCTGAGGGCTGTGGGCAGAAAAGTGCACGCTGAATGGTGATGCAAGAGCAGAGACTCCCACTGAGGCTGCTTTGAGAGGCCGTCAAGGTGTGGTCCAATACAGGCACTGCTCAGACACAAGAGAAGCAGGGACCAGAGAGTTTTGCAAAAAGCTTCTGTTTGATTATTTGTAAAGGTCTTTTTTTAAGTATTGTTTGATATTTGAGATTGTAATCTTAAAGCATGTATTGAAAATAAATTCATCTGAGAGACAGAAATGCTTAAAATAGTTGCAAGGTGTCCTCAAGGAGTACAGCAGTTTAAAATAGGCTAACAACAATGGTGGCAGACCTACTAGCACTCTCGCCTCACATCAAGCAGGTTCCAGGCCTTTAAGTGTGGACACACACTTCGTTTCATTACAGGTGATGGATTTGAAACCACTGTACACTCTATATAAAAGTAGGACGGCCATCACTCTGTCCGAAGAGAACAACACTGTATAACATTTATTATCTTCTTGATAGACTGCCTGAAAATCTCACTCGCTTGTTAATCATTGATACAGGAAAATTTAAAACAAGATCACATGATTGCACACGTCTAAGGACTGGCTGCACCAGAACTGAAATGGGAAAAAGAGCTTTTGGTTTTCCTTCCCCAAAATGTATATATACTTCAAGAAAAAGCAAAATTGGATACTTTGGTGTCACAAACGCAATTTAATAAGAGCTCTGACTGTGACTGTTGTTAGACAGTAGTAGTAGTATGATGTGTGAGTATAACTGTGTTGTAAGATGTGGGCAGTGAGCCCAAGACAAATTTCCCCTTGAGGATAATAAAATGTATCTTAATCTTAGTCTGGTAACAAACTTTTATACTCACATCTGCACCTGTTTTTAAAGTTTTAAATTGACTTATGTACTTATTTGTTTTCTTTGTTTTTTGTTTGTATTGTATTTCGAACAGGCCACCCATGAAAAAGAGAGTAAATGCTTTCACTGGGTGTTCGGGTATAAATATAGATAAATAAAATAAGATCTGGAGATGGGTGCCCGATAGACGATGTGACCCGGTGCCAACTGCTCCTGACAGGCTGCCCCACTGAAGGATGGGTCACATGCAGAGGACAAACGTTACTACCCCTATGGAGACAATAACGTGTAACCTAACCTTAACCTCCTCATCAAGGGAAATGAAGCCGTAAAATGATCAGAATGAATCTGATTGTGATCTGATTATAATGGGAACAAGTGTATTGGGCTCTGACAAACACAACCTAAATATGCAGCATCAAACATAGCTGTATGTGACTGAAACTAAATGCAACTTCATATATGCAACCATAACTACTATATTGTTATGTTCACAGTACATCTATTTACTCTGGGCATCTATTTACTCAGTATTTTCAAAAAGCATCAATTCTAACTGTTACCAGGAGGGGGTGGATTAGGAGCATATCCCTAATCCAAGTCTTCAAATGGAAATTTAAAGAGAAAGTTAAAAGTTAAAGGCCTCGTACCCAATTTTGTTCCCATGTTTATCTTCCCCCAGTACAGATATATTGTAAGCAGCTCTTGAATCAAAATAAGTCTGCTTCCTGCTGTCTGCATCTAATTAGAAAGTGTTTAACTGTCCGATTATCAGGAAGTGCGTATTAGCATGCAAGTGTTCTTAGCTTTACTGTGACAGCAAAACTCAGCACTGGTTTCTGAGTTTTGAAAAATGCTTATAAACTCATGATGGTGATTAATTAGGATGTTCGGAATGTGAAAGGTAAGTGAGGAATAACTTTGGACCGTTTAAAATGAACTAGTTCTCTTTTTCACATTTTTCAGTCAGTAAGAATCAGGTACAGTGCCTTTACGTACACAGTCTCCTAAACATTATAGCAAATATCATCCCTTAAAGCAAAGATACGCTACGGGATACGATTACTAATTTATCAGCCCAGACCTACCTTCATAATCCGGGTGCACGCGGGGGTGGTGGTGGACGTAGTTGATGAGCACTGGAACGTCGAGGCCTTGCCGGACCCACTCCACCACATAGGGAGAGTCAGAGGAGAGGGCAGGACGAGAGGGGGGGAAGACGCAATCCAAATCCACTGTCCCGCCGGCTTTACCCACCACCACCAGCTGTACGCACGGGACAAGCACTGGGGAACAGAGACAATGAGATTTAAAGTGGTTTCAGAGGGCCTACGGAAAACTAAAGGATAAGTGTATTTTGAGTTCGGGGCCCAAAGCTCTGTAATGACCAGGGATGTCAAGTTTCTTTAGGACGTCCTGGCTCAGGGGTTAGAGCAGTGGTCGGAGGATTCCCGCTCGGACCAAGTTCTGTCGTTGTGTCCTTAGGTAAGTGTTTTGAGTTTCAGCGTAGCTAGCTCCTCCCTTCAGATAGATCTAAGGCAGTGTCCACCAGTGATCTGACCAGAACTGAAGAAGCGGCTTGGATGAGCAGAGAAACGTCTTCACTCCTACAACCTTTTGTCCAGTTGACAGATTTTATACTTTTCTTTTGCTATGGATCAGACCTGGACGTCTGAGGGATTACACAGATGTCCTTGAGTAAGACACTTCACCCACGTTGCCTAGTATGAAAGTGGTGTGTGCGTGAATGTGAATATTGCCTATATGACCGTGCATGTAACTTCTTTATATAGAACCCATTTTGGTGTAGATGTTTGGAAATACTTACGGCAAAGCAAAAATGGAGCGCTCAGAGTTCTCGCTGACCCCATATCTGTCACTCACACGGCCTCTGCAGCATGTTCAATCTGCAAAAACACACAATATTGCAACAGGCACATTAGCATTAGCATTAGCACGTCTGCCATCTGTGACACTTTTCACGGCTGCGTATGGGCCGAGGCAGAGGAGCGGGCCCGGCTTCTGTCACAACACCGCCCAGACAGCCCGGGAGCGGCGTGCACATTTTTATACAGCCTTCCGATAATTGGAATTCATCCCATATCATTACACAAATGGGCCGGGTCGACCGCGCTGCCAGCAAACCTCCGGCAGCGCTCCTGATCCTTTCTCAAAGCAAATGTCATAAACGTCACATAAATCGCTTTCGGAGTCAAGCGTTTTATTTAAGGAGCGTGGACGAGCGCACGGGAAGCTCAAGGACATGGAGAAGCCAGGGATCAAGCTGAAAGGTCCAACTGTAAGCATGAGTCAACCTTTTGGATTACTGAGGACAATTAGCCTTCCGGGAGTGAAGGCTAATGTGTGTGAAAGATACCTGAAAGCTTGAAAGTTGATTTGATATTTGAACTGATCTCACGATGTTGAGGCCAGAACCGAGCTTTGCATTTGTGCTGCAGATTAGCATACTTGACTACGGGGAAGCACAGGTGAGGTCTGTTTGAGCACTGGAGTCATAGCTTCAACAATCTGGCCAGCTAGATGAATTCTTGTGATATCCATCTGGCTGGCTCCCACTGTTGCGATTTCCCAGGTCACCAGTGGTTCAAACCAATCACAGGGCAATATTGTAGTTTGGGCAGAGCCAAAGGTGAAGCGCCCAAAGAAACTAAAACAAAAATGCCGACGCAGGAGGACGTACTAAGACCTATTTTTACTGAAATACAGACTAGCTTGCTCGCGTGAAACACGTGCAGAGGGGAGCGCACGTGTGGGTGGGAAAGTGGGAAAGTGGGAAAGTTGTTTTTCTCTCAACTGGATTTAAAAGTTGTTGTGGCGCTTCAGTCCAAACACACTCAAATATACTTCAGGACATTTCGATTTCTTCCCGATCACTTTCAACGAGAGCCATTCAAGATCCATAAATGTGTACTTAACTCAATTCAGAGTGACACACATATATCTATGAATCCTAAACATATTGATATATTGAGGGCTATAATTTTCAGCTCTGGAGAGAGGGGTGACAAACTATATACAGAATTACGCAAACATGCATGAACGAATGGAACAAAACACAACTAAAAAATCAACTAATCGATCGGCAGGACATGCCTTTAGTCGACCAAGACCAAGAACTATGTATTTGGTATTTGAGTATACAACTTTAAATACTTATGGTACAAAGATAAAGTTAAATACATTTTAGGGATTCAGCGATACAGATACTATTATTGGTTCCAATCCAGAAGGTATATTGGTTTTAAAGAAGACCTAATGTGCTTGTGTCTGCTCTATAGTTATAATCTTTAAGACTTCCGCGTTAGAAAACTGCGGTGCCCAGTGGGAGCTGACGTCGCCTTAAACGTCATCACAACAAAGAGTCGGCACCTCCAATGGATAGCAGCAGATCACAATAGCGAGTAGCAGATGTTTTTTCATTTGTACCAAAATGACAAAGCGACGCTGCCGAATCCTACGTAAAATTGAAGAATGAAGGAAGTACAGAGCAATCGGCGTAAACCGGTGGAGGTAAAAACAGGGACTGATCAGCAATATGGCGTCTTGAAAATAAGCGATTAAAGATCGCTCAAACATGCACGAATCACTCCAAATACAACTTTGAGACGGTAAATGAGAAGGGGAAACAACTATAACATGCCTAAAAGCTCTGAAAAGTCGATTTTGCATAATAGGTCTGCTTTAAGGAAATTAATTTGATTTTGTAACTCCGCTCCGGTATCCCTTGAAATCCAATATTGGTAGACACTTGAAAGCTGGATCAGCGCTCCTCTATTGAACTGAACATAATCCATGGGGTTTAACACTGCATTAAAACACTCAAAGCCTTTTATTAGTTGTATGTCCAGATGAGAGAGAGAAATGACCAGTTGAATTGTGTTGCCTTGTTGTCCGTCATGAGCGGGCGTTTACAGGATGATGTCACTCCGGCACTTACCAAACTGCATGTGCTGACCACTGCAGCGGCCGCGCTTTTCAATTAGGTCTGACCGTAAAACCTAAAGAGAAGTGCATTAAAACATTTAACGGGGCCACAATTTTTCAGTCTGTCAGAGCGTAACGGCCGGGCACCTTTTTAGAAATTAAAATCCATTTTGTTCACCATAATAATTTGTCAGCTCAAGAACAATTAGGCGGTTCCCCGAACAGCTTTAATCTCGATGAAGGGTATATACGGCGAAAGAGATAAAACATCAGTATTGAAATGGTTTATGTTTTAATACACTAATCTATTTTCATTAGCTCACATGTTTTTATTGACATACAAATGCACTGTGTAACTGCTGCAGTAAAGTCACTACCCTCCTGGTTTATGATATTGAGATTAAAGATTATTTCCATACATTTACCTAAGCAAGTTTCTCACCAGATATTCACTTTTGGAGTAGGTTTGGAAATGAACCAATTCAGCTTTTTTAGAGAGTGTCAAGCCTAATGTTGTCACGAAACTAAAATTTCAAACTTGACTTCGATACTAAGGAAAAGACTCGATACTCAATACCGATTCCAATGCCACGATAATAAAAAAACACTCTTTATTTAGACAATAGAATGCCATTTTCAACATTAAATAATACTGCTTTCTTTTATATTACCATGTGGGCTTATATATGTGTAATCGCTTAGTCGTCCAGGTAGGTTCCATAGTTCTTATACTTGTTCTGATACAGCTCAAGATCATTCTAAAGTTATTCATTCATTTCTGTTCTGTGAATGTGATTTTTTTTGTATCAATACCTGCTCAAATGAGTTTCTAGTTTCAATGCTAGTTTTAGTATTGATTTTTGCTACCTTTGACAACCCTAGTCGAGCCAGTTCCTTAGTATCTAAATCATTTTGAAAGGTGAGTTCCGTGACAACATAGTAGACAAATATTTTCTTTAGTCAACTACTGCCCTGCTGCACACTGCACTCCATGACCCTCAACCTACTAAAGACCAAAGTACAGTCAAAGCGCCCCAGACTGACAACTCAAACACGTGCAGATATGGTACACCCACATACGCAAACAGAGCGAGCGTGTCAGATAACCCACCACTTCAGTCAGTAATTCTACTCAACAAGCCTCCTTTACAGCCCCCAATGCAGTGCAATCAAACATTATTACGCCATGACACACAGACTCATTTCAAAACCATTCCATCTCCTTGTAAAGCGCGATGCATGTAACGAGGCGCGAGTCAATGTAATGAAATGTTTATACAGCAAAACGCATTGAAAGCAAAGTTTAACCTTCAGACAGACTGGGATAGTCAGGTATTCAACGAAAGGCAAGCAAAAACAGGAAGATTATCAGTTCAATTCTCAATGCATACAGCAAATACGGAACGGTATTACTAGAAGTGCTTACATTATATCATGTATCACATTCAGGGCCTTTGGTATATTCACAGTTATGTCAGTCAGATGATTTGTTTTGATCATAGACTGTATATATAAATGGACATGGCTAACCTGCTAGCCGCCGTGTTCCAAATAGGAAGTGATTATGGGTGCACTATCGGCTCCATCGACTCTGGCCCCAAATCACTTTACATTAGAAAACCGTCGCCCCTCTCTCTGTAACTGCTGCTGTCAGGCTCGTCCTTTCAGAGACTTTCAGAGGTTTGCCGTCACGGTAAAGCTAACAACAATTACCATGCTAACCACGCACTTCCTTATTACCGAACAATAAAACACTTTGTAATCAAAAGAAAACAGTACACAGCGGACTAATTTTGACCTCAAGAGCTGCATATACAAATTTTGCTCAAATATATGGGAAAAAAAGGTACAGAGCCTTTAAATGTCCAAAGTCTGTCCAATCACCACATTCAACGTGTTCTTCTTTTTCTATAATTTGAGGTGGTCGCCCTATGGACAACATATTTATTTCCTTTAACAAAATAAGGTGTACAATGATTGTTTCTGGATTGTGGAATGTTCTTAATACAGCATTCCGCACACACCTTGGTCAGACTTGGGCCATATCTGCTCTCTCCACCATTACGCCTTTATGGGCCTTTTTATTTCACGATGGGGCAGAGTCCGGAGCCATACAAAACAATTACGCCAACCGTCGACATCTGCTGCAGCCTCCAATCACCCCCAGAACTGCCTTCAAAACACACTTTCTCCTAAAAATAAAAATAGGGAAAAACAACTTGCCTATCCAGTATCCAGACAGCCAATGCACAACGCCCTTCATAGTGTGGCATGATGCAAAGCAGTAGCCCTGACTCAGAGCCGGGATTTGAATAAGGCTAAGAGCATTGGGAATGCAAACTGAAGTGAAGGTTGGCTTTTAGGCAGCAGTGAAGGCTGGTCTAAGGAAATATGGGGCTTGGGGGAAATGTCAAATGGCTGAGTTTTAAAGGAGGTGCGCAAAGGTGTTGGTTAGACCTGGGCAGATTTTCAATATGTTGTTGATATTGTGAATAGTGTTTGGAAGATATGTAAAATTTGATCATGTAGTGTTTATATTTCCTGGGATACAGAATACACACGTATCCAATACTTTATAAAGATGTGAGGCTGATGAATCTCCCTGAGTTCAGATGTCTGTGATTGACAGGTGGATTAGCCAGGGACTCGCATGGTTGTGGTATCCCAACAAATATGGCTTCTTACGAAAAAAAAAGGAAAAAATATCACAATCTGCAGAATAAATGAGCGAGGTGTTAAAATGTTCTTTTGTTCAAAATCATGGGTGAAATCAACTGATTACAAGGTACTGTTTGCATTAAAAATACAGAGCGATATCATTCTGGACCTGCCAGGCGAGTGTTTATAGTAAGAAATGCTGAAAATAAGACGAGTAAAAGTAAGTAAAATATTATGGGGAAAAAAACATAAACGTAAAGGTAGTTTTCACATTACTCTCACACTTAAACCTGAACGAATGCATATAAAAAAAAACGTTAGATCGTTTTAATATTGTTATTGGGGTACTCAAAAAAAAAATCATCATGTATAATTAAGGTTTTGGTAATTGGTATTGCTAGAGTGAGCCTTTCAACAGTTTATCAGTACTTAAAGGGGCGCTGTGTAACTTTTCCAGCCACGTGCTCGTCTCCATGGAGATGCTACTGCGTTGCCTCGAATGTTTTATTTTGTTTTTGTCAGCCTTAACTTAACTTCTATTCAGATACCATTTTAACTCCCCCGGCTGAATTACAAAAATACTGTCTCTCTCCTTCTCCTTCTTCCTGCCATTTCAGCTAGCACCCAGCAGCCCCCCTCCTCTCCACCTCTACCGCAGCAGCAGAACCAACGGCCGCCTCAGCCTCTCCATCTCCTCCAGAATACACAGAAAACATTCTCTTCCTAATACCATTTCGCTCTCTCTGTTCATCGCATCGCTAACAGTATCCAGTCTCTCGCGCTTGAATTAGCATTTACGCTCTAATCTCAAAGGCAGAAGTTCTTAATCAAGCTATTATTTTCAAGTTGGACAAGTGTTACTGTGTCGCCCGTGGCAGCGGAACAAAGCCGACATTAGCAGCGGGAGCCGTGAAGCCCCTTCGACTGGTCCCTTGTGTCTAATGAACACACGGGGCTGCAGACGGCTCTTGTTCAAACCACACACACGGGAGGGATAGGACTCAGCCGGGCCTAATGAGCCATTGTTGCTGATTAGAAGAGAAGACTGGGCGTTTTGTTCCGAAGAGGCGGACTGCTACACCTTAATGTAAGCATTGTTAAAGCGCTAAGCTAATGCGCGATTGTGGGCGAGATCTCATTCATTTGTCATAGGTACAAAATGGAAGCTGATGTGAGTAATTAAAGAGGGGGTGTTATGCTAAATAAACTTTTTAGAGTTTTCAACCACGTTATAACGTTATTCTCTCGTCAAAAACATGGCTGGAGATGTTTTATATGTCATCCCTGCATGTTTAAGTAACCTAGCGATCTCTCCTGGGCCATATTCGAACCCTCCTCACTGTTAGCAGTACGATTTTTGTACGATGTTCAGCTCATATGCCTACGTCTTCTCAAGCATTCGTTTTATACAACGTCATCTCCCCTCTTTCCTGCTTTTTTTGCTATATCTCACAACCCCACTTTGTTTCATGTCTACCGAACAAGACAATGAGCCACCTCAGCCTCCCCAACTTCTCTTCACCATACTGTTTTATGCTGTATGATGTGTGTTAAAAGATGCACTTTTGGTTAAACCAGCGCTTCCCAAAGTTGGCGTCGTGAAGTACTGAGCTGTGGGTCACAAGATGATTTAAAATAACTATTCAAACAAACATTCAGGCTGATTTAACGTGTTTTATGTTTTCAAATTATTACCACTGTATTACCAGTGTAATTTCACTGTAGGGGTCCCGAGTTGGCTGCATGGCTATTTTTGGGGGCCCCCCGTTGCTATACTGCTGTATGAAATAAAAACAATAAACTTTCAAGAATTTGAGGGATTCTGAAGATGATTCATCACAGCGGGTTCACTCATATCTCATATATAACCGATAATGTAAAAAAAGGGAAATTCTTGGATGGTAATGGCTATTGTTCCATTGTTGGTATCATTCAAGAACCCTGTGACCTTGTGTCGCTGTCCAGCACAAAATCCTGTGGTGCTGTACCTGATTTTTTCTGTCTTAAAAACATGAAAAACAGAACTAATTTGATACCGCAGTGGTCTAACGTTGCTCCACACTTACCTTATGCATTCTGAACATTCTAATTATTCACCTCAATGAGTTTATAAGCGCTTTCCACAGCTCTCAGAGGCCAGTGTGGAGTTTTACAGTGACGGTGAAGCTAACAACAGCTAGCATGCTAACGCGCACTTCTTGATTATCAGACATTATTTTTCATTTGTGTATTTTGGTATGTTTATTTCCTGTTGCCTAACTACCACCACATCAAACTAACCATCCGACCCGAATAATAATTTTACCTTTAATGAACACAACTTTTTACTCTCCATGTAGGAATGCCTTTGAAACTCGCTTGCAGACGGTATTTTGAGTCATACAGTGAGGTCAGTTGAAACACAGACATATGATGAAACGCATCGGGTAGAATGGGGCCAGCATGAGCCAAGATGTAAGGACTAGAATGTTGCTAAGTCTGCAGGACATTTTGGGTCATTAAAAGAGAGCAGTGGACGCGAGCCGGTCGTGGAGGTGACAGAGCGATGGTGAAAGACAGACGGTGAGATACTTCCTGACTCTCCCTTCCTGTGACGCGTCCCCACTGTGAGACATCGTAAACAGAGACGGTGACACCCTGCTCCCTCAGTGGACCTGGATAAAGTTTAACAGCATACTTAACATTCAGAAAAGACACAATGCCGTAGTGTGTATTACAATAACATCATGCAACTATCCTAAAAAAAACAAAAAAAAACACTGAACCCATGTGCAGATCTTTGTTATAAGCTCACTTTGCCAACAGCAGTGGTGGATGTTAAGTAAAAGTACAGACACAGAGGTAAAAAGTTACTCAAGTAAAAGTATCACATGACTATTTAAGTACCCATTTAAAAATGCACTTTTAGAGTAAAAAGTAAAAGTATTTCACAATGTTGTCAATATGTGAAAGTGTAACTGGTAAATGTTGTTCCGTCGGCTGTGATCTTCCACAGTATGGGATAAAATGTGTCTATCTCCATGGAGAATGTTGCAAAGTAGGTTTTAACTTTTTATTTCCATGGAATCATGCAGGTGACACCTTCAGAGTCCCGAATCTTCACTCTACTGAATCGAAGTATCATTTTAAAGGAGCAGTGTCAAATTGTCCGTAAAAAGTAAAAAATCATTTTGTAATCGAATCATTTGGCCATATATCGGTTTGCATCGTATCGTTCTAAAAAGTAACTGTTACACCCTGTTAATTAGTGGTAGAATATGGATAACAAACAGCAAAACAAACATAGAGCTGTTTTAAGCCTCTGTTGAGTTGTTTACACTATACTGCAACTCAGTGTGACAGTATTCTAAGTATTCAGAATACAGTACTCTAGTGCAGTGTTCAGTATTCTGTAACTAAATACATTTTCAAAGTATTTTTCCCAGCACTGATGTCCACAAAAAATACATTCTTACAAACACTGTACTATCTTCCAGTGAGTGGGCAACTGAGCTAGTTTTAACCCGGTATCAGAATTATGACTGTTAATTTGAATCTAGACAAACTAACGTCTCAGGTTCTCTTTCACCCGATTTCAGTACAAACCATTGACTGTATATATAAATGGACATAGCTAACCTGCTAGCTGCCGCGTTTAAAACAGGAAATGAGCATGGGCGTGCTTCTGTCCTCATCAACTCTGGCTCCAATTCACTTTCTATTGAAAAACTGTCACCCCTCTCTCCGTAACTGCTGCTGTCAGGCTCGTCATTTTGGTCTTAAAATGTTTGTATTAACCTGCTCTACATGATCCTCTACATGAGGTATTCTGATTTCGCTATTATGTTCATATCAACATATGAACATTAATAACAGACGCCTTCTTTCCCCGTAGCATTAGCAAAAGGTTTGATTGAAAGCGATGCTAAGTGTCCGCTCCGTGCTAAACCAGCGGAGCGGGCAGGAAGGGGCTTTACCTTCAACAGCCTCACTCCAGATTGGGGGATCCGGAATTCCAAATATGGAACTCGGCTCCAAATTTGCCCCTATAACTGCTCTAGCCTTGATGAGCTTCATTTGACTGGAGCCGAACGCTGTGAGTGACTTCACTCTCACTTAGTCGACTTCTTTATACAGTCTATGGTACAAAGCAGATAACATCAATGTGGCCGTATTTATAGTCTGATTTGACTCTCAGAAGTGGTGCCATGTTGTCTGTCACAGTGAATGAGCACAGATCTGCACAGTGTAATGCAGTGGGCGGGGCCTGCCTACATCTCCCTGTTATCTGAGAATGAAATAAGACATGAACCTCTGACCAGGCACAAAGAAAAGCAAACAAATGTGTCAGTGCCGATTAAACACGGACACAACCAACCCGCTGACTCACACTTTGAAAGGAGGTCATTCAAAGCCTATGACTTACTTACAGTGTTGTCACGATACTAACATTTCAAACTTGATTTTCAATTCAATTTTATCTATACAGCACATTTAAAATACAACTTAAGATGGCCCAAAGTGCTTCACATAAACAACAACAGATTTTCGATAATAAGGAATAGACCTGAACGATTCCAATACCACACAGATAATAAAAAACATTCTTTCTTTATACAACAGAATATGATTTCAATATTAAATCACAGTAGTTTCTTTTATATTACCATGTGGCCTTATATCTGTGTAATCCCTCAGTCGTCCAGGTAACCATTTAAATTAAATTATTTTCTCATGTATTGGAGCAAAATTTGTCTTGCCCAGTGCAGATATATTTATAAACAGTTCTTGCGGTCAAAATGTATTTTACTGACAGTTAATCAGGAAGTGTGCGTTAGCATGCTAGCTGTTGTTAGCTTTACCATGACGACAAAACTCCGCTCTGACCTCTGAGAGTTGTGAAAAGCGCTTATAAACTCAGAATGCATAAGGTAAGTGAGGAATAACTTTGGCCCACTGCAATCTGTTTAAAATGAACTAATTATGTTTTTTTTCACATTTTTAAGATCATAAAAATCATGTACAGTGCCTTGTAAAGTTACAGTCTTTACCACAGTATTTACTATAACAACTACACCGAGCATGGGCGGAGCAGGTCACATTACTGCGTTACTGTACTCCATCAAAGCTCTTTGCTGATGTGACAGATTGTACAAATGATTATCTCATTGTCCCCATTTCTTCTTGACCGCAAGTCTTTCTGATGCATTAGAAAAGTAGCACGCTGGACTAACGACTCTGGGTTCTCAAAGTGGCAGGGACATCAATTCAGCCCTCTGTATGTTTAATATGAATATCCATATCTGACACCATGGCATTGGTAATACATCAAACCAGGAATTATGCACGATATATCAATATTTTTAGCGACCCAAAACCAAGTCAGATTAAATTAAGTGTAATCTTTCATCCAAATTTCCCATCAAAATAAGTTAAAAGGGCGACAGTAGCTCAGTTGGAGCGTTTGTCCACTGATCTGAAGGTTAGCGGCTCGAATCCCGCTCTCGACATAGACGTCATTGGTAGAGCGGTCAGATCCATTGACACACAGGTTGGCGGTGCGATTCCAGCTCTCACAGATGAATGCTGTCACTGTTTCATTGGGCAAGACACTCGCCCCCAGTGTCTGTGTACACTGGTGTATGAATGTGTGTGTGAATGGGTGAGTGGTTCCTTGATGTAAAGCGCTTTGAGTGACTTGAAGGTGGAAAAGCGCTATAAAAAAAATCAACAATCTGTGCAATAAAACGTGCTGTACCTGATGCATTTTTACAGTCTTAAAAATGTGAAAGACAGAACTAGTTCATTTTAAATGGTTTGTAGTGGTCCTTATGCATTCAGAGCATCCTAATTATTCACCGAGACGAGTGTATAAATGCTTTTCACAACATTCTGAGATCAGAGCGGAGTTTTGAGGTCACAGTAAGGCTAACAACTACCATGCTAACGTGCACGTCCTGATTATCAGACAATAAAACACTTTCTAATTAGACGCAGACAGCAAACAGCGAACATATTTTGACCTCATAAGCCGATTATACAGACACTGGGTAAAGGGCCTTGAAGACGATAGAATGTAACACAAAAAGGGTCTATATTACCATAGTCTGATACTAGTTCTGATATAGATCGGATCATTCTTAAACTATTCAAGAAAGGTCCAGTTCTGGCCTATTTACGATCTTACGTCTAGAATCCACACAGAAAATAGGTTAGTAATTTCTATGGCAACAACTCATTTTTGGCCTCCACTAGGATTAATTAAATGGTAAATTAGGTACGATATATTGCTAAAGGTAAATATTGCGATAAACGATAATATTGAAACTACTTTATGCCACTGACACAATAGAAATAAAGCAAGATAATCCCAATTAACAATTTTTCAGTAGACAAAATTAAGTAGTAATGATTACCCAGAGCAGTTACTTTTTCAACCCACTACAGCAATAAAAATAACAAAAATCCTCCCAACACTGCAACTACTACTACTAATAACTACTAAATTTTGAGCCTCTAAATATATTGTTCCAGCTATAATATATTGAACTATAAGTCGATAGTAATAGTAATAATTGTGACAGGTCTACTGAGAAGTACACCTAGTTTTCAAGTAGGGCTGCACGATTTGAGAAAAATATCCAATTGCGATTTTTCTGACAATGGTGATTCAATTTGTTTTAAAAACAGAGTTCTGTTCAAAGTTCACATTTTAAATGTGTCCAGAAGTATTGACAAAAAAGACTGAAATAGACTAATGAACTAGAGATTGACCATATGTTTTTTTTTTTCATGGCCGACGCTGATACCAATTTTGATTATTTTACCCTTATTATGTAATTTAAATTTCGTACAAACTCCCCCACAGCCCATTTTCACCACACATTTTAAAGAGAGCTGTGTAGCCATGTTTTCTAGCTAGCTTTTTGTATTAAAGTGTTAATATATTTTTATGCAGAAAAAGACAGGATATTTTATTGTTTGTGGAGTACAATACAAAAAACATGTGCAGCCTATGCGATGTGCTAATGTGCTAATTGCATCCATTTAAATTGTGATCTTTGCTACAGCTCCTTGACGCACCTAAAATTAAAATCCAAAAGAGGTATTAATCATTGAACCAACTTTTACAGATAGACCTAAGGGTGAGCAAACCACAAGTTAAAAGTTTGTGAGTGCTACAGAAATAAGTACAAGAACAAAAAAGGTTGACTTAATTAAAGTTGAGAAACTGAATTCGATGCTGTTAAGTGAACTGGAACTATTGACAAAGTGCTCCCCTTGAAAAAACATCATAACTCATTTGGAAAGGTTACAGTTAGTTTGGATAAATCTATCGAACACTGTATGCTACTTTGGGGTATTTTGAAGTTTTTGCATCTAAGTGTTTTTCCTGTATCCATGCAGACCATGCAAGAGGCTAGCTAAGGAGATAGCTAAGGAGCTAGCTATTTCCATTTCGACCATTTCATCACCGACTCAAACAGCGGCGTGAGTGAGGTTTAGAAGAGCCTTTTCTGTTGTGTCTCCAGAGTTCACCTGACTCCCCCTGGAGGCTGCTGTGATTAGCCCTGCCACGATAACAAATTTTGAAGCGCAATATATTGCTAAAGTAAATATAGATGATAAACGATAATATTGAAGCCAAACCATAAAGCAGAATTATCTCCAAAATGTATTCTAAATGTACAATATAACAGAATAAATAACAGAACACAACACTTAAGTAGTTAGCTTTATGATGAGTCATAGAAGTTTATAATTCAAACTTCTACAAATCAAATCTTATCATAGTACAAAAAAAATAATACATACAAAAATGCCCCACTACTGCAAAGAAAAAGTACGATAAATACTGACCCCCAAAAATGATTGTTCCATCTAACAAATATTGAACAATAAGACAATATAGTAATTATTGTGACAGGCCTAGCTATGATGCTGCAGGACACAGAGGACACAGAGGAGGGACACTTTTGCCCAGAGGACTGTTCCTCTCCTCAGACTGCCCAGACAAAGGATCTGCTGACCACACCTGACCAGTCCTCCACCAGTCCTCCTGTTAAACCGCACTGAGACCTTTGACTGAGACACAAAGGCGGCTTAGAAGAGCAGTACGTTTCTGCAGCTAAACTTGAATTTCCCTTGGGATCAATACAGTCTCTCTCTTTTTCTCCTCTCTCTCTCTCTCACTCTCTCCATGGTTATAAAAATCAATGGTAAGCAGATATTCTAGTAACTCCAGTTAGACAGAAGGTGAAACAATCAACCAGTACGTTTACACGCACAGTCGAATCCGAGTGAGCTAAACAAGATCATTCTAAGCGCCAAGCACAAGCACTAAAACAGCTATAATTACTAATAAAAATGGCTCATCGTATATATTATTACACTTTTGGCAGAAACAGATAAGCGGACGTGCTAGAAACTGCATTACTCAAAGTTATTTGCTCTTCGAAGCACAAATATACACTGAAGCTTTGGTAAGTTTCATTTAATGTAGCGGTCCAAAACAAAGCAACATGTGCTCGGTACAATGTTGTTACCTCATCAAAAAAATACCTGAAGTTGTGTTTTGTTACATTCACATGTTTGAGTAACACTTTATTATTAGTCTGTCTACATCTCCAAGCCTCAAAATGCTCTGTTCCACCCTGTGATGTCATGTAGTGGTAGTTTTCAAGTTAACACCTACCGTTTACCTTTAGTTCAGTAGGGATTGGCAATTCCAGGGCTGAAATCATCCAACTGATTCTAGTGAAGGTGTGTGGAGTTTAAAAACACAATTGAGAACTTCCCGTGTCACCACATGACATCACAAGGTGCAGTGTTTTCTGTTTGTGAAAAGAACTTAGCCTAAATATGGAGGATTTGCGTGTTAAACATGCGTGAATGAAGCAAAACACAATGATGAGGAAACAACATTATAACATAGATCAGAAAACAGCGTAATAACAGCCTTTAAAAGTTATATAGTGCACCTTTAATGAACAAAATATTCTCCTTAAATTTCTAATCAGTCGCTGGAAAAACGTTAGTGAGCCACCTAGCTTCATCTCCACAAGCACCCATTAAGACACGCCAGCCCGACACATGTACGCTTATGTTTTCAAAGCCTTCACATGGTTACGCAGCCTATTTTCACATTCTGACACAGGTCTCCAAAAGGAACTCTTTGTGAGGCCCGCTTTGATGTGCACTTAGCAGAAAATAGGACACTTTGGAAATTGAGAGAAATATTGAAGAGGGCTGTACTACCATCAGTGCTCTGACACAACAAACACCGTCTGCTCTGGTCTAAAGTGGATGGACAAGTGGAGAATGTACCGGCAATATGCACACGGACTGGAACTGAGACTCAAAAAGGCTGCAACATTTAATTGGAATAACTGCGACTAGTCAGCTATTACACAGAGATAGGTCGATATTTGCTCTTTTTAGCATATCGGCTATTGGCCTTAAATCAAATAAAAATGACTTCCAATGTGCTCCAAACCACATTCTTACTAACAGGATTGGCTGCAAATTAAAAAGCCCCAAATCTAATCATTGGCAATTTGAAATGTGCCCTAGAGGAACTTAAAAATTAATTATTGTTCAGTTTATACTTTGAGAAAGCGCATTAAACATGATTAAAATTGTTAATACATAACACAGTTACCATCATATTTAGTTCATTTAAATTCAATTAAACCCTAACCTCAAGTCAACCCAGACAACTTAAAAGGCCTGTGCCTGATGTATCTTGCCCCAGTACAGATCTATTGCATAAGCAGGTCAAAATATGTCTGCTGTCTGATACTGTCTGCATTTACGAGGTTTTTGCCCAGTGGCACTAAATTTGCTCTTTTCTGACAGATCAGGCAGTGGACAGGGAGCTGCGGGTGGATGTCGCTGACAACATGTTAAAAATGCGAGGAAAACTTCACCGAAGGACACTTCTGTGTTTACAAAGATACGTCTGTGTGTGTCGGGGGTAATGCTAATGCTAATTTCGGAGCCTAATAAATATTTTTAAAAATTGCCAGTATTGCAATTAACTGAACTTCAAATATCCAGCAGAAATATTTCTCATAAAAATACAATTATTTCTCCAAAACCTAAACCAACCCAAAACAACTAGATACTCCTCATCCCAGTGCAACCCTGGATTTGTCAAAAACTGAAAACCAAATTCCTTAACTCTAAAAAGTATGCTAAATAAGTGAAGCCAACAACATTAAACTCTATCTCAACAATTCCTAAGCATCGCTCTCCCACTTTCACTCCAGCCCGTAGTGCACTCCATGACTAGTGGCACTGACGGCTGAATGCCATTCCCTTGACAACAGTGTAGGTGAAGATAGGTGCCACAAATTTTCAAAGATTCTCCCTCACTTTGACAGAAACAGGAACTCCCTCTTTTGAAATGGTTTATATCTCGCCACTCAGATCACTAGTTGTAATGCTGGTACGGTGACACTTTTCGGGCTGCGTTCAATACAATACTACATCAAAAGTAGAAGTGGAGAAAAAAAAAATCACACATTAAAACGCACACGTGATGGGATGTCTATGGGTCTGTAAGAAAAAGATAAATAACACATTCTTCTATATTCCAAATAGTGTTGTCTTACCCAGGGACGCAACAATATGGGTAAGGCAACAAGTAGGGTCGTCAAAAGTATCGAAAATCAGATGCTAATTGATACTAAAACTAGTATCTACACCAGATACTCATTTGAGCAAATATATACATAGATAACTGTATATACTAAAAACGTTGCATGCACAGAACAGAAATTAATCTTTCCTGACTAGCTTTAGAATAATCTTGAGCTGTATTAGGACAAGTATAAGACACATAAACTAGTACTTGCCATAGACTGTATATATAAATGAACATAGGGTTTTTATTTTGCTATTTTGTCCGGAAATCAAGAAATGAACTTTAATAACAGACAAGTCAAGCACCTTGTTTCCCCAAGGTCGCTCCTGCTAGAGTTAGCAACAGATTTGATTGACAGCATTGATAAGAGACCGCTCACTGCTAAACCAGCGGTGTGGGCGGGAAGGGCGTTACCTTCAACACCTTCACTCCAGATTGGCTCTTTGGTTGCTATGATACTCCCAGTCGGAATTTCATATACGGAACTTGGCTCCAAATTCACAGCTATAACTGCTAGCCTCTATGAGCTTCATTTGACTGGACCCGAACACTTTTATTCCACTTCTTTATACAGTCTATGGTATACGCCCATGGACCACTATGGAACCTACCTGGATGACTGAGGGATTACACAGATATGAGGTAGTGGTAATATAAAACATGGTAATATAAAAGAAAGTACTACGATTTAATGTTGAAAATCACATTCTCTAGTCTCATTAAAGAGTGTTTTTTTTTTTATTATCATCGTGGTATTGGTATTGAGTCTATTCCTTAGTATCAAATCGAGTTTGAAATTTTAGTATCGTGACAACACTAATTTAAAAAAAATGGTTATCACACTACATTCTGTCGCCACTGCTTCACATTCTTTAGGCCAAATGTATACGGTTAAAATGCTGATTTTTGTTATAATATAGTGAGTTTTTGGGTCTAGTCACTAATAGAAATGATCAGGTTCAACATTTGTGGATTTACCTTTTGGATATTTCATGGCAAAGTACAATGTAATTAATGGGGAAAACTGGCTCTTGTCCCCATCTGGGAGCATGACATCATCACATACTAGAATCTGAAAACCAACAGTAAGAATTTTGTTGTACTATGGAACTACTTTGTGCCATTAACGTAAAAGCCCTTTGCCCTGATATATTTTTCCAACACTGAAAGAGCTCATTACACAACGCAGTCACCATCATATGAAGCAAAATTCAATAAAAATCCAAACCTCAAGTCAACCCCGACAACTTTAAGTGAATGTACCCAATTTCTTTCCATGTATTTGCGCAAACTTTGTCTTGCCCCAGAACAGATGTATTGTATACGCAGCTACTGAGGTCAAAATAAGTCCGCTGTGTGTTGTCTGTGTCTGCATCTAAAGGCGTTTCATTCAGTAAGTGCGTGTCAGCATGGTGGTTGTTGTTAGCATTAGCGTGATGGCAAAACTGCGCTTTGGCCCCTGAAAGTTGTGAAAAGCGCTTATAAACTCATCACCGTGAATAATTAGGATGCTCGGAATGCATAAGGTAAGAGAGGAATAACTTTGGACCACTGCAAACTGTTTAAAATGAACTAGTTTTGTTTTTTTTGTTTTTTTTTTTTTGCATTTTTAAGACAGTAAAAATCAGGTACAGATCTTTTATATGCCGAAAAAATCCCTTTTTATTACCTATCTCCGGTGTATCTGTAATGATTTTGTATTAGCAGTTCTGGAAAAATAAGCTTTAAAAAATTCCTTTTATAAGCCTGTCTTAAAAGTTAACAATTTCCACCACTTCTCATTGTTATTCTCACTCTGCGACATCCATTAGTTTAGTTTATTTCATCATGGCGCCGCCGATAAGGAAGAATTTATCCCACAGCAATTACCCCAAAATCATTATTTAGATTTGCGCATATTGAGCGAACCGCGGCGCTCGCTTTGCTATTCCAAACACTTACAGATATGGTATTTTAGGAGAATTATGCTGACAATAATTTGCATGCACTTGAAGCTGCCTCTGTCAGTCGTTAGTGGTGTTTACTGGATTGGGATAATTCAAAGTAAGAGCAGGAGAAGCCCTCACAAGCTCTCTAAATGAATTCTTCTTCTGACAGAGTAAACTTAAAAGGGAAATATTGCATTATGGAAAAGTGCACCCACCCGCCCAGAACACTGACAGATACAGAGTGGAAATCTAAACTGGAAAATCACAAAATGAAGTCTGTTTGGGTTTGAGGATCCTGTAGAGTGAGAGGTAAATTGAAGAGTAGGGCTGAAGCACCCAAGGATTACGTTTGATATTGTCTCAAGATTAAATAGTCCGTAAGAAACTTGAAAAATACCCTTAAAAGACACGCATCCCAAGCAGATAAGAAGGTGAAGCAACCAGGCCAAGTTACAGGTCAGATCTATGGAGTGGCGGCCATGGTCACTGTATAAAAATGCATGTTTCCAGCGTCGAATCGATGCGAGTTGGTGTACGTGTAAGTGTAATGCCATACTGTGGAATCTCTCCACCCGAAGTTTTATTTGGAGTGATTCGTGCACGTTTGATCAATCTTTACATAATGATCCACGGGCGTCACAGATTATAGCTATAGAGCAGATACAGGCGCAATACGTCTGCTTTAAGAGGTCCACTGCGTAACTTTTCTAGTGGAAGGAAGGTCGTGTGCTTGTTTCCGTAGAGATTGCATTGCTTTGCCTAGAATTGTCCACATTGGTATCAAGCGTATCTATCCCAAGCGGGTGAAGCGACCAGGGCAAGTTACAGGTCAGATCTATGGCGTGTCGACCTCGCTCACTGTATAAGAATGCATGTTTTCTGTGTTGAATAGGTGCGAGTTACAGTAGATAAGTGTAATGCCATAGTGTGGGACCTCTCCATGAAGCAGGTGACAGACCCACCACCAGAAAAGTTACATAGTACACCTTTAATTAATTGGCAAATTATTATAATGCATATTTTTAATGTTTTTGCGGCACGATTTTATGCAGAAAGCTGGCACTGGTTAAGGTGGCACAGCAGCAGACTCATAATGACTTAGACAGCTATTTGAATCCAACTCAGCCGGTTCTGAGCAAGACACTATTTCGCCCATCTTGCCAATGCATTATAGTGCATTAAATTGGAGGTGTCTGGCGAGGCCGTTGGCACAGATTGGCAGTTCTGTTTTTCTGTCTACCTCGCGGCAGTTGCGGCTACTTAAGACGTATACCTAAAAGTGTGGGTAGTAATTATTAAAGGTCCTATATTACACAAAATTGATTCTTGTGAGCTTTAAGAGGTGTTAGAATGTTGTTACCTCCTCAAAAACAGACCTGGAGTTGTGTTTTGTTTCATTCACACATATTTGAGTAACAATTTATTAGTCTGTCAACATCTCCAAAGCCCAAAATGCTCTGTTCCACCTTGTGATGTCATGAAGCAGTAGTTTTCAAGTTAACAGCTGTCTTTACCCTCAATTTAACAGGTTTACTCTACAAAGCACCAAAAATAACCTTAAGTTTTGTTTGACCTTTTGTTCATTTGAGATTGTCAACAGAAAGTCTCTAGTATCTCCTGGTGCACCCAGGAGTGAAGCAGTTTCAATGAGGCTAAAACAATGGCTGTAACTTCGACATTAGAAAATTCCAGGGCTGAAATCATCCAAATGATTCTAGTGAAGTTGTATGGAGTTTAAAAACATAGTGAAGCACTTCCTGTATTACAGCAAGACATCACAAGGTGGAACAAAGTGTTTTCCGTTTGAGAGAAAAACTGTTAAACATGTGCGAATGAACCAAAACACAACTCCAGGTATGTTTGTGACGCGGGAAAAACATTATAACATAGATCAGAAAACAGCGTAATATGAGCCCTTTAATATT